>MU711759.1:6241-42385 GCA_026770625.1 Nicotiana glauca | reverse complement strand
TTATGTTCCTATAGAGGCTCATAGACATGTGTCGACTCATGTATAGTTTGGTATGTCTTGTCGGCTGGTTTTTGTCGTATAGCCTTTCATGATAGCGTGGTATCTCGTACCATAGATATATAGTTTCTTGATTGTCTGGTCATCCCATGTTATGTAGGTTCATGCCATCATATTTTATTGTTGGTTGTCCATGATCCATGTCTACCATTTTTATTGACCTCCTCAGCTCTAAAAGATAATAAAGAAGGTTAGATAAAATGTACGTTGGTGCTCGGCAAGTATGGTCGGGTGCTAGTCATGGCCCTCCAGTTTGGGTCGTGACACAGTCATACTATCCAGATAAGTTCTTTCCTTTTCTTTTCTCCTAGTATTTGGTTCAGAAAGATTTTCCTCTTCTTTTCTTTGTTTAAATTCCAGAAATTTTAGAAAGGATTTTTCAGAGCTTATTACTAGTCGCCGAAATGGTACGAAGCGAAATGTAAAGAGGATAGGCCAAAGACAAGGCAATAAGAAAAATGGGCGTTTATTGCAAGACCAAATGGCAAACTGGCCTAGAAAGTAAGGGAAATATGGAGAAAAGCTGGAAAGCAACGGTTGAGGAATTTATGGATCAAGTTCTCAGAGGATCCCCAGCAGAATTTCAATAGATCGCTGACCAAACTCCAGGATGGTCGTACAACACAGAAAAGGGGAAGGAGAAAGGGAGAATTCATTCACAGCAAAATAAACCCAGCATTCTTATCCTCAACAATGTCATCCCCGGATTGTAACATTTCATCTCCTGCACTATTGAGGGAAAATGAAACTTTTGAAGGGAGTAGTTTTGGAGTTGAAAGAACTCCCCCAACGTGTTTCGAAACAGAAGAGTGGGGAAGGGATAAATGGAAAATCCATCCCCAACGAAAATGTCATCCCCAGCAAGTAGAGTTATCCCCAACCAGGTCGGGGAGCACAAAGCAAGGAAAACCATCCCCAGCAAAGGTGGCGTGACCACTCACTATGTCTTAAACTAACAAGGTTTTCTTTGATTTTACAGGAAAAAGGTTGATGATGGCAAGGAATATACGCCACAAGGAGGGTCACCAAAACTAGGGCAGAGAATTTTCTGCCATTCTCGGTTGAACGAGGAAAAGAAATCGAATACTTTTCATATCTTACCAATTAGGCGCCCACCTGTATAACAAGGGAATACTTTTCATGTCTTACCAATTAGGACCCCACCTTTATAACAAGGGAATATTTTTCATATCTTAGCAATTAGGCGCCCACCTGTATAACAAGGGAATATTTTTCATATCTTAACAATTAGGGGCCCACCTGTATAACAAGGGAATACTTTTCATATCTTAGCAATTAGGCGCCCACCTGTATAACAAGGGAATACTTTTCATGTCTTACCAATTAGGACCCCACCTTTATAACAAGGGAATATTTTTCATATCTTAGCAATAAGGCGCCCACCTGTATAACAAGGGAATATTTTTCGAAACTTAGCAATTAGGCGCCCACCTGTATAACAAGGGAATACTTTTCATGTCTTACCAATTAGGACCCCACCTTTATAACAAGGGAATATTTTTCATATCTTAGCAATAAGGCGCCCACCTGTATAACAAGGGAATATTTTTCGAAACTTAGCAATTAGGCGCCCACCTGTATAACAAGGGAATACTTTTCATGTCTTACCAATTAGGACCCCACCTTTATAACAAGGGAATATTTTTCATATCTTAGCAATAAGGCGCCCACCTGTATAACAAGGGAATATTTTTCGAAACTTAGCAATTAGGCGCCCACCTGTATAACAAGGGAATACTTTTCATGTCTTACCAATTAGGACCCCACCTTTATAACAAGGGAATATTTTTCATATCTTAGCAATAAGGCGCCCACCTGTATAACAAGGGAATATTTTTCGAAACTTAGCAATTAGGCGCCCACCTGTATAACAAGGGAATACTTTTCATGTCTTACCAATTAGGACCCCACCTTTATAACAAGGGAATATTTTTCATATCTTAGCAATAAGGCGCCCACCTGTATAACAAGGGAATATTTTTCGAAACTTAGCAATTAGGCGCCCACCTGTATAACAAGGGAATACTTTTCATGTCTTACCAATTAGGACCCCACCTTTATAACAAGGGAATATTTTTCATATCTTAGCAATAAGGCGCCCACCTGTATAACAAGGGAATATTTTTCGAAACTTAGCAATTAGGCGCCCACCTGTATAACAAGGGAATACTTTTCATGTCTTACCAATTAGGACCCCACCTTTATAACAAGGGAATATTTTTCATATCTTAGCAATAAGGCGCCCACCTGTATAACAAGGGAATATTTTTCGAAACTTAGCAATTAGGCGCCCACCTGTATAACAAGGGAATACTTTTCATGTCTTACCAATTAGGACCCCACCTTTATAACAAGGGAATATTTTTCATATCTTAGCAATAAGGCGCCCACCTGTATAACAAGGGAATATTTTTCGAAACTTAGCAATTAGGCGCCCACCTGTATAACAAGGGAATACTTTTCATGTCTTACCAATTAGGACCCCACCTTTATAACAAGGGAATATTTTTCATATCTTAGCAATAAGGCGCCCACCTGTATAACAAGGGAATATTTTTCGAAACTTAGCAATTAGGCGCCCACCTGTATAACAAGGGAATACTTTTCATGTCTTACCAATTAGGACCCCACCTTTATAACAAGGGAATATTTTTCATATCTTAGCAATAAGGCGCCCACCTGTATAACAAGGGAATATTTTTCGAAACTTAGCAATTAGGCGCCCACCTGTATAACAAGGGAATACTTTTCATGTCTTACCAATTAGGACCCCACCTTTATAACAAGGGAATATTTTTCATATCTTAGCAATAAGGCGCCCACCTGTATAACAAGGGAATATTTTTCGAAACTTAGCAATTAGGCGCCCACCTGTATAACAAGGGAATACTTTTCATGTCTTACCAATTAGGACCCCACCTTTATAACAAGGGAATATTTTTCATATCTTAGCAATAAGGCGCCCACCTGTATAACAAGGGAATATTTTTCGAAACTTAGCAATTAGGCGCCCACCTGTATAACAAGGGAATACTTTTCATATCTTAGCAATTAGGCGCCCACCTGTATAACAAGGGAATACTTTTCAATTAGGCGCCCACTTGTATAACAAGGGAATACTTTTCATGTATTACCATTAGGCGCCCACCTGTATAACAAGAGGAATATTTCTCAGTCTTTACGTTTCAGGTTTTGAAACCAGTAACCCACCATAAAGTATAAGGTTACAACAAGAGGTCCCAGCACCAATTCAAGCGCATGAGTCAAAAGAAAGATAAGGCAAATATGGAGAGGAGCAGCCTTCGAATTTTGTTTACCCACGGCATAACAGACTTGACGGGAAAAGCTGTACCCCCAGCAGATTGAGCAAAACGATGAAAACTGGTAATCAGAGAAGCAAAGGCCTGTGTCAGCCCCAAGCTCTCGGAAGAAAAGCACCGAAAGAAACACAAGACGACAAGAAGGCAAGGCGACAAGAATAAGTTGAAGATAGATGAGATCTTATGATCCATAGGCTAGCCTAGCTTCTTGTTTTTCCTTTTTGTTTTAGCACGGTGTAATAAGGAGATCGGCAGAGTAGTGGCAACAGCAGTAACGGCGAAACCACAGTCCCGCGGTAGTCCCAGCTACCAACACTTCCCTAACTACATTGACTTGATTCCTGTTTAGCCCAGGATATGTAGGAGGCCTCCCGAAGCAAAGGCTCGGTTAGATCTTTCGAAAAGATGCTTCACACGGAGTACTCAAATGGGCAAAAAATCGCTCGTATCTGCTCACTCATCTTTGCGTAAAAAGTCTTCGAGTTTCCGAGCAAAGAGGGGAAGCTGTGAGCACGTAATTTTTACCCTACGAGAAAATTACTCCAAAATTCAAAATAAAACAATTTTGTGTTTGTTGGCAATTTCTGCGGATTTTCGTTTATTTTTCTCTTATTTGTTTGTATCTGTGTGTGCATTTTACTTGTTTAAAGCAGTTAAAAAACACCAAAAAAAATGTTGCATGGAGGACCCAATTTTACAATTAGGAATTAATTGGTATTTTTGTTGATTTTAAGGTTTTAGTTTTAATTAATTAAGAGATGAAAAAAGAAGAACCAAAATCGGACCAGCCCACCCAGTCCAGGCCTAAAAAGCCCCAATATCAGGCCCAATCACCCGGTCCAAATCCCTGATCTCTCACACCTCACCAAACGACGTCGTATTGGTGCCTTAAATTTGAGCCATCGATCAAGATGATCGAACGATCTAGTGCAATTCCCGTCTAAGGCCAAACGACAATGTTTAGGCAGGTTCAATCAGAGCGGTTCATCTAACTCAATCCAACGGTCCACAAAATCTCCCCTATACCCGACCCATTTCACCCAAAGACCGACCCAATCTCCACTTGACCAAAAGATACCGTTTACCCGTGATGAAAAGATCCTGGCCATCGATCTCGCTTTATCCAACGGCGAGGATCGAATCCCCAATACCCTATATAAACCTAACCTCCTACCCCAGCCCCCCTAACCAACCCCTCCCCCCACTCTCGTCTCTCGTTCATCGTCTCAAAGATCAGAGACGAGCTAGGGTTTAACCCTAGCCACCATCCTATCCCAGCGCCTGAAACCCGGCGGCAACCATTCCAACGACTACCAAAATAACACCCCTAAAGCCATTAGACCACCCCCAATCCAAATCCCTTACCCGTTTGGCTCGAATCAGCCCGTAGCTTCTTAAATCTTCGATCGAAGATTCGAACAAAAACTTAAAACTATACCAGCCTACCCCAAATTCATACCAGTTACTCCCCTGGCCTCTCTCGTAACCAAACCGAGCTTGGCTTGGTTCGAATCTAACCGGAAAGCTTCAAGTCTCAAATTAACTGTGTGAACCCTAGAACACAACACCACGTGTTTCTGTCCAAATTAATGAAGGGTTGCATCTAATAGACCTTAATCGAGGTGTTCTCAGTTGAGAACACTCCGATTAAAGTCCGTTCGACTTCAAAAAAGGGTTCGAGTCAAGCTTGGGTCTGTTTCGTTCCTAAACTTCCGAGATAGGTTCTTCTCTTTCTTCTTTATGGTTTGTGTTTGCTCGCATGTTTAGTTAATTTGTTTGATTTTCCTTTTATTTTCTCTTCAATTCTGTCCATCTTCAGTAGACCTTTTATTTGGTCGATTTCTTCTTCCTGTTTGTTAATTATATTTATTGTGAGGTGTTTAACTTGTTTAAAGTTGTCAAGTAGATTGGTTCATATTTGATTCCATATTTTGTCCCAAGGCTATGAATCAACATTTTTATTTACTCTGTGTTTGTTGTTTGTTGTAGCTCGTATAGTCGGTTAAATAAGTGTCTTCAACTGAAATCACTTGAAAAACTAGAGAAGCATGAGTTTTCTCATGTCAGTGTAATTACTCGCATGTTTCTCTTATCTGTGCTAGGACTTCTATTAATATGCCTTGTTCAATATTGCTTTGATCTTTGCTCGCCTTAGCTGATGCCCTGATCAGTTGGTTTTGAGTTGGTCGGGATTTGTTCCCAATATGACCAACTCAGGCCATCTGATTAAAACCCATGTCTGATTAAGTTTAGATCCTTGATTGAACCTAGGCTGAGAATTGGATATAGCTGCCTGAAATCAGAGATTAAGTATAAGATTATATAGTAGTGAACTCAGGCCCAGAACTTAGCTTAATCACAGTAATTACTAAGGGGTTAAAAAGGTAATTTGGACAAGTCAATATGGATGTCACATGCCCTATACATGCCTGCTCAAGTGGCCTGTTAAAAGGCCATTAGTTTAAACTGAGTGGGGTGGCAGAACCCCAGGGGATGGGTTTAAAAGAATAGAATAGCCCTCCCCCATCCTTTTTTATCAGATAAACAAACATAATGGGGAATAAGGTTTTCCATCAAGAAATGCCCCTTGGGCAGTGGAAATACAGGGGGTATGGGCAGGTTTTAAACCTGCAGAGCTTAGAGGCTCCCTTCTGCCTATATATAGGCCCCTTTTAAGACATTCTTAGAGGTTGGAAGTGAGAGGTTTAGAGTGAAATAGGCTGGGATTTTTTTACTAAGGTTCCAGAAGTTTACAAGCAAAAAATATAGGCTGGCTTTTTACCTTGCCAAGTTAGAGAGCTGTAGAGTTTAAGGCTGGCTTTTTACCCTAAGAAGCTAGGGGAATCATTTTTGGTGTGTTTGTATCAGTGAAGCTTCTAATTTCTTCTTCTTTGAGCATTAGAAACCAGAAATCCATTGTACTTTGCTTCTGGTTTCCTTCTGCCTTTGCTCGGTTTGCTATTGGCTTCTTTGAAATCCACCACTGGTTTCTTGTTGCTGTTTACTGGATTTTTGTTGGGTAATTACTGAGTGTTGCTGGGTTATTGTTGCTATTTTACTGGGTTTTGTTGGTAATTGCTGGTTGGTTGCTAGTGTATTACAATTATTTGCTGTGTTGTATTGCTGTTCATGTTACTGCTGCTGCTGATCCTCCTTCTTCTTTATTTCCAAATGTCAGGTACACAATTGGTACTCCTTGTAAAGCTGAGAATTGAAGCATGAAATACAAATGAGGAGCTGAAGCTCTAGGACTTATTTTTAAGTCATATTCCGAATAAAGTTGTATATATACAGTAGTTAATTTCATCTGCTAGAATCATGTAGTCGTTTTAGTATGCACAACTGAGTATTGAGCTGCAGTAGTTTAGTGTGTAAACCCCATTCCTATGTATGCTAATTAGAAAAGAACTAATGATATAGTATTCATGTCTTGCCATCTCCTGTTTGTTTCGTTTATAGCCTATTTGAAATGCACATCAATTCTTTAAGTTAAATCGCTTAGTAGTTTGAATTACTTTTAGTTAACAACTTGCGTATATAAATTTGCAAGAACAGGTTCCCTTAGATATCACTTTCATTTTTTCTTCTTAAATGTCAAATGAGTGTAGAAACAAGTAGTAGGCCCAACACCGGAATAGGCATGGCCCAGGTCCAGCTCGATGCTATGGACGCTGGGCCTGGGCCCAAAAATTGTTAAACGGACTGCCCTATAGTATCATTTTCGGATTTAACAAGTTATGTTCAAATGCCCGCTTGGAATAAGTCTGAAGCATATAAATTAATTAGGACCTTTATCTTCTTTCATTACAGAGACGAACTTAATAGAAAAATGTAGTCATTTTTAGGATTATCCTTTTAAAATAAATGAGACGAGCCTCGCCAAATAAAAAAATGCAAATTGCGGGTCCCTCATAAATATATATATTAAAAATACTTAGAGTTCGGGATGAGCCGTTTAGTGAATTGCACGCCTTTTTCCAAAATAATAATGCGTTAGACTCTTTAGGCGCGTACTTTAATAACATTACCTTCTTAAAACTCGGGTGCACATTTATGTGACCCAAATCCAAATCTCAACGAAGTCGAAAGGTGTTGATAATCACGGGTACATTGATTGTGACGTGGTTCGAAATGCATTTTCATGACGTTGCAATTCTTTTAAAAAAAAAATAAATAAGACGAGCCTCGACAAAGAAAAAATACTTAAGCCACGGGGCCCTCTATACGTGTTTGTAAAATTACATAGATTTCGGGATGGGCCGTTTAGCAAAATCTCACGGCCATACCCAGAACAACGATACGCTAGTCGCTTTAGGCACGCCTTTAATAATCTATTTTCTTAAACTTGGGTGCACATTTATGTGACCAAAATCCAAATCTCAATGAAGTCGAAATATGTTAAAGGCCACAGGCGTACTGGTACGGTGTGGTCCGAAGCACATTTCTACGACGTTGCAATTCTTATAAAATAATAATAATAATCACAAGCGGTTAAAAGTTAAAATTCGCACGTAGGTTTAACATGTATTAAAATCGGATAATTTAGCCAAATATAACAATTGAGCGACCGTTCTAGAACCACGGAATTCGGGAATGCCTAACACCTTCTCCCGGGTTAACAGAATTCCTTATCCGGATTTCTGGTTCGCGGACCGTTAAATAGAGTCAAATCTTTCCTCGATTCGGGATTCAACCGGTGACTTGAGACACCATAAATTTCCCAAGTGGTGACTTTGAATTAAATAAATAAGTCCCGTTTCGGTTGTCCTTTAATTGGAAAAACTCCTTCTACCATGCCCTCTGCGGGGTGCAGTAGCGCCAAAGGAGGTGTGACAACTACGCATTGTTAACTTTCCAGGGGCCATGAAAATTAGCTAAATGGCACGCCTCATGTTCCAAATGTTTTAAAGAAATAACTAAAGAGGGCCACGCAATTATCATTTTATTTGGCGCGGCGCACCTCAATTATTTTAGTAATATCCTAAAATGAACTATTATTGGCTATTAGTGATTGTCTCTAAAGACCTAATTAACTGGAATTATTAATTAATCCTTATTTAAAGTATTTTAAAAATATTTGGGCCTCAAAACTGGCCCAAATAAAAATCAGAAAATACTATTTTTTAGCTTTGTTCAAACAAGCTTGTTCATAATCTGGGCTTCCATCACAAGACCAGTTCTTAATTAATAGCTATCATGCTTGGGCTCATGGATGAACCCTGAATACAATGCTGATTTTTATTATAATGCCCCTAAAGCCCATTCTACGAATATAACATGTGGTAAATCCAAATCCTCGTTTAATATGTTCAACCATAAAACTAAATACCTAAGAGAAACAGAATTTAATACTACTACACCTTTTCCTTTTCATAAGTTTTCATTTTAGACAAATAAAAATAGATGTGGGATAACATTTATAAGCAATAATTTTTCAAAAAGAAAAACCAGTAAACATCATCGCTAAACAAAGCTAATGTAATACAATTGTCTATTTCCTTATTTAAACAACGTGAAAACAAAGCTAATGAAACTATTTGTTTACGTGGTCATCTATGCATGAAGGCGACAGAAAAGTTGAAGAAGCTACTAACATCCAAAATTACCAAAATTAATAACAAGAGAACAGACGGAACATTTAGAAATCAAAATAAGAAATGGACTTTCAAAGAGCGATAAGAAATGGACCTTAAAAGAGCGATAACTTTTCCGATTAATGGAACTCCAAGTTTACATTTTTGTTTAGTCAGAAAACAAACGAGAATCTGGTCGGAATAAACTGAACAGAGAACAGAGACGCCAACAAGGATACGAACATAACGGAACCTCGATTTTGCCCGAAAACCTAAGACTACGATCTCAAACCGAACCTCGACGAACAACCTCGCCTTCCACAACACCTCAACCACGATTTCAAAACAAATTTAATGGAAAATATCTGAAATAAGCCAAGAGAAGCTTGAAACCAGTTTCAAGTTCCTCTCATGCTCACAAAAGCTCAACTGGTTCGCTACTGCCCTTGTATATTGAGTGTATATCCAGCGTATATAGTGTATATCCCTATCTCCGTTAAGAAGAATCCATCCCCTTTTTTTCGTTTTTCTCTCTGTGTTATTTGAACCCCTGTCCTTTTTTTAGCTTCTCTTCTTCCTCCTCTGCAGAATGGGGAGGTCCCCCTTTTTTAAAATTATCCCCTACTCCCTCTCTCATTTCCCCAATATCCTCTCCTCATCTCAAAGTGTTTTACCCTTTTTTCCACTCAAATAAAGATATCACTATGTGAGATGGCTATGGTTTTATTGGTAAGTCGGGGGTCCGAAATTTACTTCTTTTTTATTGTATATTGAGTGTATTTTGGGTGTATTTTCGTGTCTGATTTTTAGCCATTAAATAGGCAATAGAAAATGTCCCCTTCTATTCATAAATGTCCCTTCCCAAATTTATTAATCTCCATTAAAACCTTTTTTTAGCGTACTCCTAACCCCACCACTTATTAGAAGCTTCCTAATTAGTTAGGTAAGACTCCTTTTTTATTTATTTATATTTTTTTATCAATAAAACCTAAATTAATTTCTATCCCCAAATTATCTTATAAAATTAAATTAATTAACTCTAATAATTATTACAACTAATTAAAAACCAAATTAAAAGAAAATTATCAAAATTCAAAAATTAAAGGGTAAAATACAACATGACTATTTTTTGCGATTTTTCTATTTTGTCCAACAACAACTTACTTAATTAATCTAAAAATGTAAAATAAAATCCTAAATGTAGATGCAATGTATTTTTTTTTTTTTGTATTTTTTTCATAATCTGAAATACTACATAATGCATTTTAAAATAAGATAGAAATACTGCACAATGCCAAAGCTAAATTAATTAAACTACATATGAAACTATTTTTTGTGTTTTCGAAATTATATAAAGATAAAAATAAGGTACTATTTTTTTAAAATTATTTTTATGAAAAATACATAAACTAAAATACTTTTTGTTTCTTCGTAATTTTCATTTTTCTTGTAATAAAATAAAATATAAGAGTCGAAATGAGTTGAAATAGCTATATTAGACCTAAATTAAATATTTACGTGCTAAAATATAAAAAATCTCGGGGAGGGTCAAAAATCACATGTCTACAGATGCCATGAAAGAAGAGTTAGAATCTATGATTAAAAACAAAATCTGAGATCTCGTCGAATTACCAAAGGGATCCTCTACCATAGGTTCCAAGTGGGTCTTTAAAACTAAAAGAGACTCATATGGTAATATCGAACGTTATAAAGCCGGACTTTTAGCCAAGGGTTTTACTCAAAGGGAAGGCATTGATTACCATGAAACCTCCTCTCCAGTATCAAAGAATAATTCATTGAGAATAATCATGGCATTAGTACCTTATTTTGATTTAGAGTTACATCAAATGGATGTGAAAATAACTTTCATGAATGGAGATCTTGAAGAGGAGATATACATGCGTCAACCTGAAGGATTTTGTGATAAGAACAAATGTTACCTTGTTTACAAGTTGAATAAATTCATTTATGGGCTAAAGCAGGCTTCCCGCCAATGGTATATTAAAATTCATAATGTTGTTTCTTCATATGGATTTACGGAGAATATCATTGATCAATGTATTTACCTTAAGATAAGTGGGAGCAAATATATTTTTCTAGTCCTATATGTGGATGATATGCTTGCAAGTAGTGATTTGGGATTGTTGCACGAGACTAAACAATTCCTTATCCATAAATTTTGAGATGAAGGATATGGGTGAATCCTTCTTATCTCATTAGCATAGAGATTCATAGAGACAGATCCCAATGGTTACTTGGACTGTCTCAAAAGGCTTACATTGAAATAATTCTGGAAAGATTCGGGATGAAGAATTGTTTACCTATAGTAACCCCCAAAATTAAAGGTGACAAATTCACCTTGAATCGATGTCCACAAAATGCATTGGAAATGGAAAAAATGAAATACATTCTTTATGCTTCGCTTGTTGGGAGCCTTATGTATGCACAAGTCTGTACTAGACCTGATATTGCTTTTACGGTAGGAATGCTTGGCAGATATCAAAGTAACCCTGGTCTTGACCATTGGAAAGCTGGTAAAAGGCTCTTGAGATATTTGCAAGGAACCACGAATTTTAAGCTCACATACAAATACTCTGACTCATTGGAGGTGATTGGATATTCAGATTCTGATTTGGGTGGATACAAAGACACTAGTAAATCTACTTCAGGATATATTTTCCTTCTTGCTGGAGGTATTGTGTCTTGGATAAGTGTCAAACAGACCATTGTTGCAACATCCACAATGGAAGCTAAATTTATAGCATGTTATGAAGCTACATCACATGCGTTATGGTTGAAAAACTTTATTTTCGACCTTAGGACTGTTGATTCCATTTCAAGGCCATTGAGAATCTTATGTGACAATTCACCTGCAGTGTTTTTCTCTAAGAACAATAAAAGTGGCAGCCGAAGCAAGCACGTCGATATAAAGTACTTGATATTAGAGACTATGTGAAGAAGCAAAATGTGAATTTTGAGCATGTTAGTACTACTTTGATGATTGCTGATCCTATGACTAAAGGTCTGCCAGCTAATATTTTCAAGGATCATGTAACCCATATGGAGCTTAGTATCTCAATTTAGTCTTGCTTTTCTCTCTAACAGTTTGTCTAGACATTATGTTTATTTTGATATACATGACAATGCACACTTTTGTTTTTTCATGTATTATTTATGATCTTTGGATCAATAAAGTTGGACTCTAAATGACTTATATTAAGTTCATTTATAAAGTTGTTAGACACTTTGCTAGAATATATTGTGCATTGTATTACATGGAACGAAGTATTTGTTTAAAAGCATGACCGCCATGATTCATGTAATAATATATTTTAGTTAAGGTGATTGTTGCATAATATTTAGTTGAGTGAATAAAGTCTATGGCTATATTATGTGTATATATCATAAAAAATTATCTAATTTTAATATGTGGGCCAAGTGGGAGAATGTTAGAAATTACCGTATCTTCTAAAGACTTCTAGTATGGTCCACATATAACATTACCTTGTCTCCTAAAGAAAATAATATATCAGATAGTATTATGTAGTTATGCATATATGGTAATTTCTTAGATGGAAATAAATTATCATATATTAGGAGTCCCTAGGGTAATTATAATTTATGGAGAATTACCTAAAGTATTTGCCTAAAAGTCCCTAGCCTACCTATAAATACGCATGTGACTCCATCATTCTGGCATCCTACGATAAGCACAAGCTAAAAGGCTTTAGGTTTTCTGTCAAAAATATTTAAGGCAATTCCCCACATCACTTGAACAACTATGGTTGAAGTTACGTTCCTGTTAATATTCCACTGCATAGGCTCTGTGTATATGTTTAAACTCAACAGTTCTAAGATTCCCTTTAAGTTTGATATTATAACAATGGCGTAAGTCAAGCGATTGAAGGTGCGGACAACAATCAAGAATGGAACGCAAACCTTCATTTGTCAAGACATTTCCAAAAAGGGAAAGGTGTCACAGTTCAGGCATATTTCTAGCAACAACTAGAGCTTCATCATTGTATTGATATCCTCGAAATCCATGGGCATTCAATGTAAATGACTCAAGCAGAGGGCAAGAATGACCAATAACTTCTAGATGATCTTTGTTATGAACGGAGAAGTATATGTGCAACTCCTCCAACAAAGGGAAGTTCTTAACAGCTGCAACCAAACATCCATATAAGATATAATAACACTTGACAAATCTGAGATGTCTGAGCTGACTTGATCTGTTCAAATAGGTACCAACTTTGATTACTTTGGCAGCACTTTTACTTAAGTGGAGGTAACAAAAAGTAGCAAGCAAAAATGTTATAGTTTACCATGAATCAATGTTTCCGTTAGATATTGGAATTTGGAATATAAATACGTAGATTTCACAAATTTATTGAGGACGGCAGCAACCCAGATATAGAGCAAATCTACGCATGCAAACTATTGTAAGAAGCTTATCCTATGACTTGACCCCCCCTCCCCCGGTGATCTTGTCTTATGGATTGAAAGGTTAAGTAAAGCGGACGGATCATGACATTTTAGGCCTACAACCACCCCTGAGAAGTGTGACCTAAGATACCAAGAAGTGTAGCATTTGAGCAAAGGCAACACTTTACGACTTTAGGCAATACTTTTTGGGGTAGCCTAAAGTACCGTAACCTTTGACTATTGGCCACGCTTTGTAGGTGTTGCCTTAGAAGCCACGCTTTAAAAGTGTGGCCGATACGGTACAAAAGCCACACTTATATTTTCTCATATATCCACCCTTTTATGACATAAGGCTACACTTATGAAGCGTGATCTTTGTCACGTTAAAGGCTACGCTTACAAAGTGTGGCTTCTAGAGCAACATCCCTATGGCCACCCTTTTTAAGCGTGGCGATTTTGTCTATACTACAAAATTATTTTTCAAATACTTATATTAGCCACAATTTTGTGGTTAAAAAACTATATTTGTTTGCATCAAATTCTGTTCTCACACACACATATATATCTCAAGCATTAAATTAGATAATAAGTAATAGAATAAAAATAATTCAAATGCATATACTTAAAATAAATTTCAACAAAGAAACATACTTTGTGTACTGTCTATAGTAGTAAAGCACTGTTGGTTCAAGAGTTCACTAGCAAAGACCTTTACAAAACCAAATTTATTCATATTTATATAATCAATAAAAATACACGTCCCAATTGTTCACGAGCTGTTAAGAACAAGCTGTAAGCACTTTGTATTGAGTCTTTTGACATATAAAGTTAAACAGATAAGGAAATCAACTTCATTCTTTACTTGATTTTCGTCCATCAAGAGATTGGCAGTCTTCAGGTCTCTGTGGATTATGTTATTTTGGTGCAGGTAGCTCATTCCGTTTGAAACATCAATTGCAACCCTGAGTACCGATGGAAGCTTGAAAAAACCTTTCGTTTTATGCAGGAAATCGTACAAATTTCCATCTTACATGAATTCTGCATAGAAGAGGATATTTAAGAAAAATGAACGGAGGTTTTTCCAGTAAAAGGTAAAACTAAACTAGACAATCAGTGTGCTCTTGAACTAAAAAGCATCTAACGTGACACATTAATCTCTAGGATTACCTATGACGATCATAGGAGTGGAGGTTTTGTACATGCACCAATAAATTACAAAAAATTCTTATGGCAGACTTTCCTGTAAGTACCAGAAAGAGTTTAGGTGTATAGTCACCAAGGAAATGTACAATATCTTTTCTTCATATTCCAAGTTTACACTCAAAGATGGTAGAAGTCACCTTAATATATAAACTTCTTGGGCAAAATCTTTTTGCACTACTTCATTTAGGCACTCAACCTTTAGAACCTTAATAGCCACTTCCTGACTTTGGAATGAACCCTCATACCTGCCAATAAGATAAATTATTAGGCTGTCATCAGTAAATAATGGATTATTGTTTCAAAATGTCATTTTACTGACAAATCACCAGTCGATTCAGTTGTAATTTTATATTCATATTTTAGTAGTGCAATGTCAATTTCCCATGCTTACTCTCATTGCTTGGTATATCCACATGGTTCGCGGTGAAGTTGGTACCAGATTTTACCAGCTCCTTTTTAGGGAGCAAAAGGACTTGATTTAGCGCAGACTGCAAACGGTCTTGATTTGATCCAGACTGTTTCTGCATGCACTTTAAAACTTAAGATAGAGACAGATGGTAGATAAAACGACACTACTAAGTTCATTTATGGTTTTTACCTCCACATTTGAAATTTCCTTCAACAGGGAACTTCTTAGTTGGTCAGTTTTCTAACAATCTGGAAAAAGAATAAAAGTCAGCAACTGTATAAAGATGATGGACAGTGAAGTTTTTCTCAAGCAACCAAAATAATATTTGCAAACTATTGAACACAGTTTTTTTCTCAGTGTAGAGAAAACATTCATCAACAACCAATTGGTTCAGGGAATAGTAAATGAATCGAAATACAAAAAAAAGGATGTGATAGCTCAATTTCAAGCATAAAAGAACTATCATTAAACAAAGTATAACTAAACTTGAGTGTTAGGAGAGTACCTCATTTCCCCAACCATCAACCACAAAGACATCCAAGGAGTAACCATCTTTTGTAGAGAAAGCATGAGCTTATTGAATGTTCAGCCCAATCTCCGAAAATAAGGAAGTCAATTGAAGTGAAAATGCATTAAGCTTAATCATATAATATCATGTAAAACAACTGAATAGACAAACTTTTAGAGAATCTTTAGAGGGGACAATTTTTTGGGAGGTGTGCTTAGATAAACATTAACTTTTCTCTATGATATATGTCACATTCTCCATTAGCTACTCCATCCATTGCAAAGAACTAGGCAACCTGAATACGGTTTGAAAAAAGTTGAGATGTGGTCATTATGTAACTTTAGTGAAGAACAGGGAAATGCCACTCAATCCTAAAGTGTCTTTGATCAAGACTTGATTGTGAACTACTTGCTGTTTGCATATTATCCTCAGAAACAGAAGATACTATCAGATTTCTGGTCTGGCTACTGAAAATACTTACCCGAGTGAGGAGCTTGGGCTTGTAAAGTGTTGAAATTGTTATTTCTACGAAGACCTGCAAAACAAAGTAAAAGAGGTAAGTATTAATAAATTCCCTAAACACTGGAAAACTTCTTACGAACGATAATGGAGAAAAGGAAAGCTCAATATGAAGAAATCTATCAGAATATTACCGAAATAATAGTGAATTTCCATTCACAACACTATTTCCATCTTGAACATTTAACTTATTGGCTTGTAATGTAAGCTCTGTATTTGGTGACAAACCAAAGGCATGTGAAGTATGCATGCTGTAATTTAAAAACCAAAAAAAAGAAAATGAATATAGAAAACAGTCTATTGAAGCAGCTTTCATCACTACTCTAAGCATAGTAAAGAGAGTTCAGATATATTTATGTTTATCTCATCATGCCTCTACTTGTCGTGGTGTTCAGTGCCTTGTGCACCTACCCTTTTTGAGAAAGTGGAATAAACTGAATCTCTTGGATTTCCATCGGATATTCGATGATTCTGGATAGTGTAAATATCAGATGAATAAGTTCATGATTCAATTTGCTTCAATCTTGCTAATCAGAAAATGTAAACTTAAAAGATAGTAAAGAGAAATTGTAAAGTAAATAGGCGTTTATCTTACTGAATAAGGTATACTAGACTTAACAATGACATAATAGATTGAAACGAAAAGTCTTAGTAAAGAGAAAAATCAAGATCTTGATACAGTTCTGCTAAGGAATCAACTCGCATTACAGAGGGGATCTGGCCATTTATCCAGGATGTTATCAAGTTAGAGCAACGGACTTCTTCATGACTGGAAAACAAATCACAAAAAGCTACTGCTGTAAACAGGTTTTCAACTCTAAAAGCAATTAGCTACAAATGTTTGATAATCTTCATTAATTCAAGTGAACATTCCATCAAAGTTTAAATAAATTTTTAGATGAGATGGTCACACACTTCAACATAACATTAGAGCAAGCAGAGACCCTGAGTTCAAGTCTTACCGCCACCCATCATCAAAAAAAGAATCCTTACATGATTGGCCCAAGAAAAAAGATTCAGGCTCGCACGTGAGGGGAACGTTAAAGGGGCATGTTAAAGACATATAATTAAGTAAGTTTTTAGATGAGATAATCATACACTCCAATATTATTAACTCATCACACATATATATTGGTCGTCACACAAAGAATGAAGTGCAAAATTTGGACAATGGTATTACGTACCTGCACTAGGCGGACTTCAACTGCTGGCTTGGTGTTCTGATAATGTGCCATTTGCTGCAAGTTTTTGTGCATCAGAACATCTTGTTCTCTATCAATATTCACATCCAATGCATAACTACATCGAAGACAAAGATATTAACGATACTGCTACTAGATTAGACCCAATGGTAAATTTGGTAACCTTCACGTTACACTATTTTCCAGCTACTATCATCTCAAAATTTAAGCACCGACACAAAGATCCACTACCCCAAAAGAAAAATACTCACACAACCAAAACTAAAGGAGAAGTTTGTGATGGCTAAACAACTAAATTGGTGCAAATAACAGAACATCTTAAAGAACTCACAAATAATTAATCACAAGAAAACCAATAAAATACACAAAGTAAGCCAACAAATTGGTCTTTTTAACCAACGAAATACACAAAGTAAGGAAACAAGTTAGTCTGATTTCGTTTACCCAGAACCTAAATTAATCTATTTAACCCAAGAAAAAAATACAAAGTAAGCAAACAAATAAAGGTCCAAACCAGTACATACCAATAAATCTATAGTTACCCAGAAGCCAAATCAGTGTAAACGAAAACCCAAATTAATGAAGCATACCCAAAATTAAACAAAAAAAAATTACTTCTTTTAAACCCAAGAATCCGAAATTATAAAAAGTTCAAAGCATTGAGTATAAAAGAAATATTGTACAGAGGTACCCAGATATTGTACACAATAAAAGATTATTTTTTCATCCTCATTACTAAGAAACTAGAAAAATTAAATCTTAAAGTATAAGAACAAAACTAAAAATTGAAAAAAAATAGAAAAGTTTTTAGCAAAGAAATACTTACCAATAGAGAAAGGGATGGAGATTTGCAACGTATGGGTGAGAGTAATATGAAGACAAATGCAACAGAGAATTGAAAGGAATAAATTAGGTTAAGGTGAAGCTGCGCGCAGTGAGAGAAAAATTTTGGTAAAGGACGATGATATTGTAATGGGGGAAATATTTTCGTTAATTATAATATCTGGGGGAAAATTTTGGAGTGAAATTTTTAGACTTTTGCCTATAGTTCCCAACTGAACGTTTTTAGAATTATTAGAATTGGAGAAAATATTTTATAAAGTGCAATTTTGGTGGGAAATTTTTGGGAAAATATTTTATAAAGAATTTTTAGGGTACGCTTGTAAAGTGTTGTATTTAATATGAAAATATAACAACTCTTAAAAACGTGGCAATACATCTAAGAAACGTGGCCAAAAATTTTAGATTTTGGCAACACTTAGAAAATGTTGTCTTTATATTTAAAAGGAACGCTTTATAAATGTTACCTTAAAAGTTGTGGCCGCGGGCTATACTCAAAGGCCACACAACACTTTTTAAGCGTTGCATAAATTAGTGTGGCCGTAAGCATAAAATGTTGTAGTGAAAGTAAGCCACACTATCGACTAAACGAAGACCTTTCCTAGAAGAAAGAAGTCGCGGCTTCCTTTTGTGTGAAAGAGGTAAAAGATTTTCATTGCATTTTTAAAAGGTCAAGGAGAAAGAGATACAAAACACAATGGAGAACTATTTACGCTTTGAGGCATATTGTTATGAAACCCATCTCTTTGTCACTTAAAGCTATTAAGTGATGTGAAGCAAGAGGTTATTGCTTCACTGGTGAAGTCATGCAATTTAGAGAAATGTGCACTTCAAAAGATGAGACGCACATTAATCTTAATGAGAATATTGACTTTGAGGAGTTGGACTAATGTTTGCATATTGCATACTTTTTACATATGAAAAATGGTCATATTTGTTCTTTTACTTTAAACAATTGTTCATATATACCATCTGTTTTAGTATCTGAATGTATATAGCTCTACCGTTACACTTTTGAACAAAAGTGTCTCCACTCGTATAAGGATCCAAACCCAACACTAAAATAGATACATGGAGGGTCAATGAACATTTTAAAACACTCGGTTCATTTTTCCAAACCCATTACCCCACCCGTCCTGAAATCCTCTTTTAAACCATCTCCTTTCTTCATTTTCGAGGAGGTTCATACACAAATAGTGGAAGAACCCTGTGGCTCTACATGTCTCACAAAGTGTTTTATTTTTCTTTGTGTTCAGTTTCTCCTAAATATAATATGCTTGTAAATAACCTGTATATGATTTGACCTATCCCATAGTATATGTTTTTGAAGCCTTTGCAAAGTAGTATTGCCGGATAAAATGCCTTTTTTAATAATCTAATATATTTTTGGTAACGGAGAAATTCCCAACTTAGTGGATAATGGACTTGACCTTTTACCCTTCTTCAGTCTTCACTTTAATAATAGGGTATTGTCTTATCTGCATATTAGGTGTTATGCTCTTAGCGAATTCCCAAGTAACCTAATACTAACATGTTATTAAAACATCTTCGGGCTTAAGAATGACTTAACAGACATTGGATGGATATGCTATAGTTTTGGCATTAGAACTCAAGATAATTTATTTTGTTAAATCAATTGATGAAGAGTTTAAGAGAGAATGAAGTTATGTCCTTTCTATTGAATAATCAGGTGTTAATATATACAAAACCTGTGTCTTGTTAATTAAGAAAGCTATCGTAGAAAATAAGGCAGCCACTACTATAGTCTCCTAAACATATACGTACAACTTTCTAAAATAAACACAAAATAATATTACACCATATTTAAAACCATGTTATATCTCCCAATACTCCCCCTCAAGTTGGAGCATGAAGATCGCGAATGCCCAACTTACGAAGTAGGTACAAAAATTGTTGTTTCCCAAGTGCTTTAGTAAATATGTCCGCTAGTTGTTCAGAAGTGCGCACATGAGATGCAACAACATTACCAGCTATTATTTCATCACTTACGAAGTGACAATCAAGCCCAATGTACTTTGTACGCTCATGGAAAGCTGTATTTGTAGATATATGTAAAACAACTTGACTATTACAATATAAACGAACAAGATCCTTGTGAAAGACACCTAAGGATTGTAACTGAGCCTTGAGCCATTTTAACTCACACACCGTTGGCGCCATAGAACGATATTCCGCTTCGGCCGAGGAGCTAGAGACAATATATTGTTTCTTTATTTTCTAAGAGATAGGTGATTTTTTCAGTAGATTAAAATAACCAGTTAAAGAACGTTGTGTCATCGGACAACTTGCATAATCACAATCACAATATGCATGTAAGAGCAAATTGCTATCAGCTTGTAAGAAAATTCCCTGACCTGGATTGCCCTTCAGATATCTCAGTACATGCAATGCTTCCTCCCAATGTCTCTCTGTTGGACAATGCATGAACTAAGCTAATATATGAACTGAATAGCACACCTCGGGACGAGTGATGGTCAAATAAATTAGTCGACCCACCAATCATCTATATTTTTCAGGTTCAGCAAAATCATTACCATTGTCCAATGCGAGCTTATGATTCTGCTCAATAGGAAAGCTAGCAGGTTTGGCTCCAAGAAGTCCAGTTTCACTCAAAATATAGAGTGCATATTTTCTTTGACAAAGAAACAGCCCATTTATACCTCTGATCACTTCTATCCCCAAATAATATTTTAATAGCCCAAGATCTTTCATGTGAAAGCAACGATGCAAATATTGTTTGAAGTTAACAATAGCACCAGAATCGTCTCCGGCAATGATCAGATCGCTAATATAAACTAGAACATGTAATATTAAACCATTCTTGATATAAGAGAATAAAGAATAATCTACAAATGATTGCACAAAACCAAATGTCCTTAAGGCAGCAGCAAGTTTAGCAAACCAATTTCTTGGAGCTTGTCGCAATCCAAATAAGGATTTGCGAAGGTGACACACTTTCCCTTGAGTCGAGGTCTCAAATCCGGGTGGAAGTTGCATATAAACTTCTTCATCTAGATCTCCATGCAAGAATGCATTATGAACATCCATTTGGTGCAACTCCCATTTTTTTAGGCACAACAATGCTAAGAAAAACTCGTATAGTTACCATTTTCGCCACCGGAGCGAAAGTTTTAAATCAATTCCAGCCACTTGCTTGTTACCAAGAACCACAAGCCTAGCTTTAAATCACTGAATTGTACCATCAGAATGCATGACATTTAATTATATATACCCACTTGCATCCGATAGTTTTCTTTTCCGGGGGAAGAAACTCTAATGTCCATGTACCATTCTTTTCCAATGCGTCAATTTCTTCTTTCATAGCACGTGACGCACAACATCATAAAACCTTTAGGGTTCAATACCTGCAATAACAACTTCTAGAAAGGTCTTGTGTATAGAAGAAAAATTATTGCAAGTCACATAGTTAGCTATGGAATACAGCGTACATGGGGACTGTGAATGGGGTATCTATGCAAATTGTAGTATGACACGATATTGAGTAACATACATAATATTTTAATCTGGTGGACACTTTATGTTCCCGGTGTCCCCGATCAAGAGCTTCACCCAAAATAGTAATAGTAGTAGGTGGAGTCTCTGTATCCACAATGGGAACTTGTGTTCCTTGCTCCTCATAGAAAGTATGAAGACAACTCAACTCCTAATTACCATTGTCGCTTCTAAGCAATTCACCCTTTTTTGAAACTGAGTCATAATCTTTTATTTTATGTTTAACCTCACTTTTCTCGGACATTAAGTAGACCCACACACCACGAGAAAAATCATCCACAATAGTAACGGGGCTTGTATTTTGCATCATCATGTTATTCCTGAACTTTTCTGAAGTCAATGGATCCAAAACAACGAAAGATTTGCTACCCCGGCCCCTTATCAATTTATAGGTGATATGCAAATGTAAATGATAATCTGACCGTCTTTGCAAACAAATTATGAAGTAAAGAAACTTGAAGAAAGAAAAATATAATCGTGATGAATGCTCTTCCACCGGGAATAGCAGCTGCACTAATACAAAGCAGCCATATGTCACTTAAAATCCTAATGGAACACACACCTCTAACCCCGAAATCTCCAACGGACAGCAAAGGATATCTTGCCAAGGCAAGGAAGGATTATGAGTGAATGGTTCTACTCATCTGCATCTTTAACCATAGTTTGGCATCAAACTGTCACTGCTTCAACCTCAATTGATCCACTCTTGATTATTTACTGAACCTTACCCCCCTTCATATTTCGAAATTTTAAGATGGTTACTTGCCTAAAATCGTTACAAGCCCATTGTATTTTGGATGAAGAGAGGCGGCAGAGAATATTGAACGGGGATAGGAGAGAAAAAAGAAAAAGGTGTAACTGAATATCCTAATTTAAGGCACTAATAATGAATTATATATGGAACGATGCGTCACATAATAGGAAAAGAGAAGAGGAGAGAAAAAGAAAAAATGTGTAATTAAATTTGAAAGAATTACAGCCCATGTCACTTGGCCTAATAGCCCAACCGAAAATGACTCACAATTGAAGCTCTTACCCTATTTAGCCCATGTTGTACACAACTTGAAAGAAATTTTTCGAGCAATTTATGCTTTATACCTACCTACTATAAAATAATTACCCGTATCTACCTACTCCCAAACTAGTTACACTAATTACCTATCCAACAAAAAGTATTTACCCGCATACTTCTTCTACCACAATTGCCCTGCACTTATCCTTATCTTTTTCTTCTCCTTTTCTGTTTTTTTCCTTTTTGGCTGAAGCTTATATTTGGTTCCAAACGTTTATATCCCATTTGTTATTTTATATCTTAAGTTTTTTTTAATTCTCCTTTATGCATATGTATTATTTAATCATTTTGATTATTTTTTATGCATTTGTTTTATATAGTAGTATTATAGTACACTATCTTAAAATATATTTTTATATCAATATGTGGTACACTATTTTTTAATTTATCTCTTTATGCATGTGTATTATATAATAGTAGTATAATCATATATAGTTGCATGGAATTAATTAGTTGAACCGTATACCCTATTGGTCTAATTATATGTCATATCGGTATCATATGATAGTTGAAATATATTTGGTTGTTTTAGCTACATTTGAAAATGAATTCTACTCTGAAATGATTTATATGATCATATTTTGTTGTGTTGGATTTTCTTGTACCTATGGACATAAATTTTGTATATTATGTAATAGTTTTTATAGTTATATGTAGTTGTTGGAACGACCCCGTACAACTATATTTCCTATTAGTATAGCTATATACTATATTGTATCTTATGTTAGTTGAATCCATTTTTTATTATATTAGTTGTATTTAATTGGTACACTATTTGATTTTCTTTTAATAATAGCACTATAGTCCAATATCTTGAAATACTTCATTAAATTAATATATGGTACATTATTTTTTTATTTTTCTGTTTATGCATGCGTGTTATGTAATTGTAGGATAGTTATATAGTTGCTGGAATTTTACTGGTAAAACTACATACCATGTTGGTATAGTTATATGTCATATTTGTATCATATAGTAGTTTGAATATTTTTTATTGTTTTATCTATATTTTGAAGTTAATTATATTATAAAATTATTTATATGAACAGGATTTGTAGTGCTGGGATTTTTATTACCGATGGATATTGATTATGTGTATTATGTAATAGTTTTTATAGCTATAGGCAATTGTTAGAACGCCTTTTACAACTATATACTGTATTAGTATAAGGCAAGTTGCTTTGCGAATATTTAGCTTGCAATGGAAGCATGTAATTTTCTCATACTTTTATTACATCCTTTAATGTTTTGGTACAGTAGTATAGTCACAGTTAGTTGTAGCAACATTCAATGGCAATCATATACTATGTTGGTATACATGTATACCATATTAGTATCATATGGTACTAGAAATCTTTTTTGCTACTTATAATTTTATTCCATTTTTCAGTATTTTATTATCATTTCTATTCTAACTAGTATATATGGAGATTTGGTGATTGTAGATTGTATTTTCTTGCTCCATAACTGGTTGTGTTACTGCTAATGATAGAGTGTGTACTCATATTTGTAGGGAAGGAGATCATGGTTTGCCTCGCAATCACGTGTTGATTCATACAATTTGATTATGTAATTTATGGTGCTCCGCACTCTGCAGCAGTTAGCGTGATATTCAATGAATTAGATCAAGTGACAATTGATATTATTTCAGTTTAGTAATTGAATTAAAAAAATTAGAAAAAAGATAAAAGGTATATTATACTAGTTATATTAAAAAGAATGGTGAATTAATATTTACTATGTTATTTATTTTTTCTTATTGTATAAAAAAAGAATAATAAAAAATAGTGAAAACAGTAAATAAAATTAGATTATGATATAAAAATAATATAAAAAAATGAAGCTAAATGAAATTAGAAAAGGAAAAAAAAAAAGAAGGAAATGAGAAAAAAGAAAAGGAGAATAAAAAAAAGAAAAAAAAAGAAGCCTAGAAATAAAAAAGAATTGCAGAAAAAAGAAAAAATTCTCTACAAAACCTACTATGGGTAGGAAATGTAATTAGTTTATGGGTAGAAAAACAAATGGGTAGACAAGGGTAAATAATTTTATTTTTGTGGGTAACTGTGTCAAACTCCCAAATTTTTCAGCCTTTAGCCCACTATTAAAGACATAGTTTTAGGGTTTTTATTATTTTCTTCTTTCTTCATTCCCTTCTCTCTCTCACCGCCTCTCACTTCTTTCTTTCTAACCCACATAGATCCCTCATCCTCTCTTAAAATTAGCCACTAGCAATGTATTATGCTTCTCTTACAAACACACAACATCTACTACATATCTGCCTCCCCTTTTACGCAGATTATCTTAGTCAAATGCTGAAGCAACTTCAATTTGTGAGGAGCACAATAGCTTTATTCCCCCTCCTCTACCCCCACACAGTTCTACCATTAATGGCTCGAAGAAGGCTCGGGCTCCTACTTCATCGTCCATGGTGACAAACAAAAGAATAATGAATATTTTTGAAAGAAATATGAAAATACACACAAATCTAAAAATAAATAGCTCTCAAACTTGATTTGCACTAAAAATAACCACTAATGTTGGAAGATTTTGAAGTTTGAAGTTCTGGTCATTTTTATTATGGCATTGAAGTCTCGAATCTGAAATTAGGTTTGGATAAAAATCATAACTATGTAGCAGTTTGTATCAACACTGTATACTAGTGTATAATTGTATATATGGATATACAAACACATCTTATACACTATTATACATGTTTATAAAAAGTTATACAATATTGTATAATTGTTTATAAATGTGTATATTTGTGTATAATATTGTGTAGTTATATATATTTTTAGTTTATAAGGATGTATATACATTGTTAGTGTGTAAGAGGCCTCTACCGAAGTTTGACACTTCTTTCTCTTCTTCTTTTCCGTGTAATGTGTTGTATGAGCGTTGGAGGGATTCTACAATTTATTTACCAAATTTTTATTTTTCTTTTATCCTGTTGGACTGCTTCAGCAATTGCACATAAAAGTATTTGAATTTCTTACCTTCGGCTAATATGTATTATTCAGGATTTTTGAGTTGCGTTGTGGCTGATTTGCATTTTTTTTATCAAATGCTTAATAATCAAAGGAAATTAACAGAATGAAAACAACTAGTTGTACGCAGAGGGAGCAAAAAGTTGTCTTTCGGGAATTAGCCTATTATTTTTTGATTTATAGATTTGCAAAGTGGTATCTAAGCTACTATGTTGCAAGTCAGATGTGTGAATTGTATTTATGTGAAATTATCCTATTAAATTTTTCAATTTAAGGCACTAATAATAGATTGTATATAAATTATAAACAAACTGCAATTAGGTCATGTAATATACAAATGTAGGATAATTTTGATAAATAAATTTTAAATATTGTATATGAACGTTTTATAGAGTAGTAATTTCATTAAGGACATCAAATAGATGCAAAAATTAGAAATAACGAGTTTCAGAGCTAAGATTATTAAAAAAAAAAGATATTTTTAGTTCTGACGACTAAATACTACACTTGGCTATTACTAGAGAACTGACAACATTAGAAAAAAAAAAGGGGGTGAGTGACAGGAATTGACCTACTTCAAAAAGTTGGATTAAATCTTTTGCCTTCATGACGTGACTCAAAGTTGAGATTCCATCAAAGCATTACCTCATCAGCTGTTCAATTGCACCATAACTTTAAAATAATAGTAAATTAAATATAAATAATCAAAAAATAATAAATACAGTTAAATACCGCAACTAAATTTTACCATAACAGCAAATGTAGTAAAAAAAAAAATCTTAGTCGCTTTTCTTTTTGCATTATCTAAATTTATATAAAAAAAATCTTCTTCAATATCTTTTTGCATTATAAATCGTCGGCTTTGATTTTCAGGATAACCGGAACAGATTTGGAAGAACAATTCTCACCTTGAAGCTTTAAATTTGAAAGATTTGACCAATTTTTGACTTTTTAGTGTTCGATCATGGAATTAGATTTTTGTTATTCGGTTAGCTCCGTTAGGTGATTTTGGACTTGGGAGCATGTTCGGAATTTATTTTGGAGGTCTGTGGTAGATTTAGGCTTGAATTGGTGAAATTGGAAATCAAGCCTTTTTTGGTCGGTAGTGGAAATCTTTATATCGGGGTTAGACTAAAATTTCGGAAATTGGAGTAGGTCAGTTGTGTCATTTTTGATGTGTTTGCAAAATTTCAGGCTGTTCAGATGAGGTTTGATATGTTTTTGCATCGTTTGCGAAATTCGAAAGTTTTGGAATCCTTAGGCTTGAATACGAGGGTGATTTGGTGTTCTAATATTGTTTTGAGTGTTCCGAAGGTTGGAACAAGTTTGAATGGTGGTATACGACTTGTTGGCATGTTTGGTTGAGGTCTAGAGGGCCTTGGGATGGATTTGGGTGGTTGACGGAAGGTTTGGTCTTGAATTGTTGTGCTCCAGATTTTGCTGCTTCTGTTGTTTCTGCACCTGCGAGGTGGGGACCGCAGGTTCGATGTTCGCAAAAGCGAGAAGCAACCACAAATGTGGAGTTTATCGCAGGAGTGGAGGTATTTACTGCACCTGCGAGTCCTGGGGCGCAGGTGTGGAAGCTGGTGACTTAAGTTAAAACCACATATGCGGTTAATTTGATAGCAGAAGCGGCCCATAAGTACGTGAAATAGGACGTAGGTGCGAAAGTGCTAGGCAGAATGTATAAAAAGGCCCCTTCGCGATTTTCAGCCATTCTTTCATCATTTTTGAATGAGTTGGAGCTTGGGAGCTATGATTTCAAGGGGGAATCAAATGTTTTGAGTGAGGTAAGCTACTTGGTCCTTGTATATTGTGTTTATGGAAATTATTCCATTGTTTAATCATGATATTAGTGGAAATATTAGGGAAGAAATTGGGAGATTAGGGCTTGAAATTGGAGAGTTTAAATTGGGGATTTGAGAGGCCATTTGAGTTTAGATTTTGATAATTTTGGTATGTATAGACTCGGAGTGAAATGAGTTTCTAGTTTTGCAATTTTTGTTGAATTTCGAGATGTGGGCTCGCGAGACATGTTTGAGCAAATTCGGGATTTTGGGTCTAATTTGATAATTTTCATGTGGGTTTTGTTCCTTTGGCATGTATTGATGATATGATTCTAATTTTGGATAGATTTGGGGCGATTTAAGGCCGAGTCGAGAGGCAAGAGCATTGCGATGTAGATTTTCGACCGGTTTGAGGTAAGTAATAATTGTAAATCTTATTCCGAGAGTATGAAACCCCAGATTTCACATCGTTTCACTACTTTGAGGTGATACACACGCTAGATGACGAGTGTGGGGGCATGCACCATTTTGGATTGTGACTTGGTCCGTCCCGCACGACTAATAAGCTGCATATTTGACTGAAAACTATTTGATACCGTTGTGTTTTGGAAAGTATTACTATATTCTAGGCTGAATGCCATATTTGCGCCTCGTGCCAAGTTATTTGGACCCTTAGGGGCTTTTTAGTACAACTCCTTACTGTTTTGATTTATTATCTATACTCAGTCATGCTATACTTTTACTTATTTCATAACTCAGTCTTATTTACTTCGTTTGTTATATAAAATGATATTTTGGGCTGAGCACCCTTGTTACTGTTAGCTTGAGTGGCTTGAGAGGTTTCTGATTGAGTATATTAGGGCATGTGTTTTGAGGATATTATAGGATCGGACTGCACGCCGCAACAGGTTGTTACTCATTCATGATATTCTGAGGCCGAGGGCCTGATTGATTTATACCACAATGTGGCTTGTTATTATGAGGTGATAGCCTAATTGATTTATGCCACAAGGTGGATTGTTGTTATGAGGCCGAGGGCCTGACTAATTTATGCCACGAGATGGCTTGTTATAGCACTTGGGCTGTAGGAGCACCTCCGGAGTCTGAACACAGTCCACGATGGTACCCAGAGTGAGTGATATATTGTTACCCGAGGGGCTGATTTTTATACATGTTATGCCCGAGGGGCTGATTACGAGTGATTGTGAGGTAGCCCGAGGGGCTGGTTCTGCTGATATTATGCCCGAGGGGCAGTTTATGATACATGTCTTGCCGGAGGTGCTATTTGAGATTTATGTTTCCCGATTGGTTGTATACGAGTGAGTTTTGCCCGAGGGAATGATTATGTTTTCACTATTTTTTTACTCACTATTTTATCACTTCATTTTGAAAAATTGTTCATTTTAAAGGTTTTTTTAACTGAAATTTGATTTTTAACGAGATGACTTGATTTATATATTGTTTTGGAAACATCATGTACTTACTGTGGTGTTATGATGTAGATTATGTGTTTTCTTACTGCTTAGTCTTTATTTACTTTTATTACTTACTGAGTTGGCGTACTTATATTACCCCCTGCACATTCTGTGCAGATTCAAGTATTTCTGAACCCAGTAGCAGGTGTTGATTACTCAGTAGCAGGTCCATTAGAGTTAGCAAGGTAGCTTCCTGGCATTCGCAGCCTTGCGGTTCTCCCTTTCATCTTTCTTAGATTGTTTTTAGTATTTTTTCCAGACTGTGGTAGTCTTCATTTTATTCAGACCGTAGTAGATGCTCGTGAATTTTGACACCCTAATGTCGGGCTTGTGTTTTCTTTCTGCACTTGTTATTTAGAATCATGTTATGAGATTTTATTTGATTAATAACCTAAAACATTCCTTTTATGAAATATTGGTTTTATTTGGGATTGTGTCGGTTGGCCTAGTTTCACGATAGGGGCCATTACGATCGAGTCAGTTTTGGGGTCGTGACAAATTGGTATCAGAGCCTAGTTTACATAGGTCTCACGAGTCATGAGAATGTTTAGTAGAGTCTTGCGGATCGGTACGTAGACGTCTGTACTTATCTTCGAGAGGCTACAAAACCTTAGGAAATCCCACATCTTGAATTCTTATTGTGCGTCATTGATTCAGCCTTAAATGTAACACTTAAAATTCCTTCCATACGTTCGTATGCGCGCATGAGCACTTGATTTCAGCTATGCATCGGCGACTTGTGATTCCCTGATCGAGGGGTGATATGTGATTTCTGTGCGTTGATGTTGGGCCAGTTTGGAGGACTTGAGGCTGGGCTTTGCTTGTAGCTTGAGCATTGAGGTGTTGATCGTATGAGCACGTGCTTTTGGATTTATATGTTTGGTAGTGTGCCTATTAATGGAAGTGATGGCTGCATGGCTACGTGATGAGTATGATGTGACTGTGATACATGTTCATATGATTTGAACGTAATGAGAGGGGTTTTCTTGAGGGTGGAAAGAACTATTGGGTGCTTGATTTCCATCTTCATTTGATGAATAGCTCCGAGTTATGAGTGTGTTGAAATATCTTTTTATGTTGTTTGGTTGGGGTGTTAAGTAGATTTCATGTCGTGATGTGAGTTCAGACTCAGGAAGATTAAGTGATTGCATGATGCTTGTGACGGTGGAAGGGTATGAAGAGATGTTAGTTTAAGGCGAAGCAGGCGGGTTATCTTCTACGATTGTCCTGAGGGTGTGTGATCGTTATGTTATTTGTTGGAATTCCTCTTTTACCAGTGAATTATATGTGCTAAAGATCGAGTTTGGATTGCGTATGAGAGTGGGCTTGACTGTTACGAGGGTGAATATGAGATTGCCGATGATTTGAAGTACTAGATTATTATGTTGCACGAGCTTATGAAGGATTTAGTTTAATCTCATTATGGCAGTAATAAAGTATGGGTATCGTAAGTTATGGTGTGTTTTGATATGTGGCTTTGAGCCAAGTGAGGAGTCGAGTATTGATAAGTTAATTGCGCAACTAAGTGTCATATCCGTTTCAGTTTGAGGTATACAGGCGTATCAGTTGTGGCTTTTAGAGGTTGAGATCAAGCATGACTCGAGTAAAGGAAATTTTGGATAGGGATTGTGTTATGCTTTATGGGTTTATAAGAATCATGGAATGACCTAAGTTGTTATTGGTGAAGAATGTTATATGCATGGAGCAGGAATTTATTTGGTTGCATTAAGTTGGGGTTACTTCCTGGAGTGTTGGAGTGCTAATGGAGCACATGTCGTTTGGTCCTTTTGATCTGTCTATTTGAGGTTTAAGCAGATTGGATGACTCCTGAGAATGATTCTAATGGATCCAAGATGTATATGTAACAATTGGGGGGATCTTCAGGATGTATGTTTGGCTAGAAACTGAGGTTTACATTGGAGGGTGTCTAGACTTGTGGCATTTCTATATCATTATGGATTCTACATATCAGTAACATCAAGGTGAAGGTAATGGATTTAGATTTACAGGAAGCCTCTTCGGAGTAAGTATTTTGAATGTGGTGCTTTTGGGGATATTTGAGAGAGTATTCAGCGGCTTATGAGCCTTAGACGGTGTAGTTTTATGCTTGGGTCGCGTTGGTCAGTATGGATTAAGGATTGTGGTGTTATAGCGAGGAGAAGTATCAACTTGAAAGTGATTCAGAAGGAACTTGAATAGATAGGACATCTTAGTAGTAGGTTGAATCGACATGGTAATGGGTATGATTAGTTCTTTGGGTGTTTATGAGGTAATGAATTTCTACAAGAATTTCATGGCAATGCTCTTGGGTTTTGGTGACCTGCATTGCTTGGTTGAGTTAGAAGGATTCAGTCCTGACGGTTTGGTTTTGTGCAAATGGGATTCAGAGAGCTCTTGATGGTTTTTACCACGGTTAGGGAGGTATATTTTCTACTGGTGAGAGGAGCATGTGATGTATAGTAATTTTCCTACTAGATGGGATCAAATGGACAACTCTTGGCTAGTTGAGTATGTAGTTGCTTGTGTCTTGAAATGGAATATGAAGTTCTCATATTTATCATAGTATGGCATGGTATATGCGGAATGTTGTATAGGGTTGAGATTTACATGTGTAAGGTCACTGTTCCGTTCTGGAAGAAAGGTCATAAATTCTTAGGTAGCATGGATAGTTTCAGATGACTAGGTAAATGATAACACCAATTGGTGCGGCTTGAGGAGGTTATACATTTCAGAAAGGGCAATGTGTTTGAGTTAAGGGTACTTCATTAGTATTGCGGCACTCTTTTGTTGGATCGACTGCGGATATTCAAGTGTTCTTGGTGGCATAGAAGAATTTTAGGAGTATCCCTCGTGGAATGATTGAGTACTAGAGGTGTGTTATATATTCGAGTAGTGGAGTTGGGACTAGATATGGTGATTTGTGTGCTATATGGATTTGGAGACTGGGAGTTCTCATAAATAGGCTTTATTGTGATTGTGGGTCGCGTGTATCGGCCTTGTATGGTAACTATCGGGGGTATGGAGACCCGAGTGGAACCTTTATTGCTTATTATGGTGGATTTTGATATCACTACCAGCCTTACTTAGTACGCTAAGACGGTGATGTTAGCTATGTCGGGGATGCCACGAATTGAGTGACGAGGTTCGATGGATTACGTTCCCAGTAGAGGGATTTCATTTTTGAAGACCTAGTGGATGTTTGGGAAGGGTTATTTTTCTTAAATGGCCTTTGTGAGGTATGTCGGAGTAGAGACTTCTACCATTGATTCAGTTCTGGTGGTGTGGAATTTTTTGGACGTGTTTCATGTAGACATATCGGGCATGAATCCAGATAGGGTTATTGATTTCAGTATTGATTTAGAAACCGGGCACTCATCCATTTCTATTCCACTATATCATATGTCACTAGGGGAGTTAAAGGAGTTGAAGGAGCAGCTTCTGGAACTCCTTGATAATGGGTTCATTGGTAGGCCAATATGGATGTGTGTTCTACATCGACTCCCTTTGTTGATTATGAATTTCTATTGTTGAGGGATGTGTTGTTCGATTATTATTAAGCTTATTTGTGTTGTGGGGTGATCTATGAATTACCTTTCTGTGTTGCGAGGAGTTATGATTTGTTGGTGATATGCACATATATTGCACTTCTATCAGTTTTTTAGAAGTTGTGTGGTGTTATGTCATTTGTTTCTCTATGGTTATGGTAATGCACTCTGGGTCCATGATGTTGAATTCTAAATGGTTCTGAATTTTGAGCAGGGTGGCTCGAGGTATATAATGTAGACCGGCATTGGGATGGGGTCACGTGTTGTAGCGGAGTTATGTGGAGGTATGATCCTTCTGGTTAGATTCGTGTGTTCTGGTTCTACGATGTGTGATGGGTTCTCAACATTATGTTGTGGTGGTACTAGTGATGCTTGCGGTACAACTCTCTCATTTGGGTAATGTTTTCCATGATTGGAGTACATTTGGACTATTGCTTACTGGTGCGCGAGTTGCACGGGTGTGGCTTTAGATTGTTTCAATATGCCATGTCACCAGAGGAGTCGTGTTGGGTGAGATTAGGTCATTGGGATCTAGAGTGAATTTTATCCAATTCAATTTTAGCATGTTGGATGAAGAATGTTGGAATTTGACTTAGAAATTACTATGGTTCTTCCCGAAGGAGAGGGAACTCTATGACTGGTTGATCTGAGGAATAGTTATGATTTCTATGAGTTTCTTTCATCATTGGTAGTATACGAAAGTGTTGGAATGAGGCTTTATTTGATAAGATGTTTATTATCGGTATTCAGTTATTTTGAGCAGCTGCTATGATTAGAAGTTATTGCTACCAATGTTTGATTTATGCGGTATATCATGTAATTATATTTAGGGTTACAGATATGGTTTGTTATAGCTTGTTCGGACTTACTCAGAGTATAGAGGTGAGGTTATAATCTTACAGATAATTTCGGAAGTGGAAATCTGGTTCTAAGGACAATGGGTTAGGTTGTATTCTAAAATTTAAGTTATGTTGTGCTATCAGGCCTATATGGGATAGGGTGACGTGGGATCACCCCCGAGTATGTGCATGGTAAGGTTATACAGGGATTTGTTAGCTTTTGGAACAACTCTAGGCACGTTCAAGGATGAACGTATGTTTAAGTGGGGGAGGATATAACGATCCGACCGGTCGTTTTGAGCAATTGCACTTCGCTCGCCGATTCTCGGGCATTACTAGCCCCGTATGATGTATTATGACTTATGTAAATCATTGGCTTTGATTTTTAGGATAATCGGAATATATTTGGAAGAACAATTCTCAGCTTGAAGCTTTAAATTTGAAAGGTTTGACCAATTTTTGATTTTTTAGTGTTCAATCTCAGAATTAGATTTTTGTGATTTGGTTAGCTTTGTTAGGTGATTTTAGACTTGGGTAGCGTGTTCGGAATGTATTTTTGGGGTCCGTGGTAGATTTATGCTTGGATTCTCGAAATTGGAAATTGGGCATTTTCTGGTCGGTAGTGAAAATCTTGATATCGTGGTCGGATTAGAATTCCGGAAATTGGAGTAGGTTTGTTGTGTCATTTCTAACGTGTGTACAAATTTTTAGGTTGTTCAGATGAGGTTTGATAGGTTTTGACATTGTTTATGGAATTTGGAAGTTTTGGAATCGTTAGGCTTGAATCTGAGGGTGATTTGGTGTTCTAATGTTGTATTGAGTGTTCCGAATGTTAGGACAAGTTTGAATAGTGGTATAGGACTTGTTGGCATGTTTGTTTTGAGTATTGACTGCACCTACGAGCCCGTAGTTGCAAAGCCTAGGGAGCAGGTGTGGAAGTTGGTGACTTAAGTTAAAATCGTAGATGCGGTTAATTTGACCGCAGAAGCGGCCCGAAGGTGCGTGAAATAGGCCACATGTGTGAAAGTGCTAGGCAGAATGTATAAAAAAGCCCCTTCGCGATTTTCATCCATTCTTTCACCATTTTTGAACGAGTTAGATCTTGGGAGCTGTTATTTCAAGAGGGAATAAAGTGTTTTCAGTGAGGTAAGCTATTTGGGTTGTATCTTGTGTTTATGGCGATTATTCCATTGTTTAATCATGATTAGTGGGAAAATTAAGGAAGAAATTGGGAGATTACGACTTGAAATTAAAGAGTCTAAATTAGGGATTTGAGGGGCCATTTGAGGTCCGATTTTGATTATTTTGGTATGTATAGACTTGGGAGTGAAAGGAGTTTCTAGTTTTGCAATTTTTGTTGGATTGTGAGACATGGCCTTGGGGTGGGGGGCGAGTTTTTGCAAATTTGGGATTTTGGGTCTAATTTGATAATTTTCATGTGGATTTTGTTCCTTTGGCATGTATTGATGACATGATTCTGATTTTGGATAGATTCGAGGTGATTTGAGGCCGAGTCGAGAGGCAAGAGTATCACGATGTAGATTTTCGACCGGTTTGAGGTAAGAATTGACTGTAAATCTTGTCCTGAGGATATGAAACCCCGGATTTCACATCATTTCACCACTTTAAGGTGACACACACGCTAGATGATGAGCGTGGGGGCGTGCACCATTGGGGATTGTGACTTGGTCTATCCCATACGACTAATAAGTCGCATATTTGACTGAAAACTATTTGATACCATTGTGTTTTGGAAAGTATTACTATGTTTTGAGTTGAATGGCATATTTTGGACTCGTGTCAAGATGTTTGGACCCTTAGGGGATTTTTACTACTACTCCTCACTATTTTTATTTAATATCTATACTCAGTCATGCTATACTTTTTCTGATTCCATAACTCAGTCTTATTTACTCTGTTTGTTATATAAAATAATATTTTGGGTTGAGCACCTTTTATAGTGTTAGCCCGAGTGGCTTGATAGGTTTCTGACTGAGTAAGGATGAGGTCATGTGTTGTAAGGATATTATGGGATCGGGCTGCATGTCGCAATATGTTGTTACTGATTCATGATACTGTGAGGCCGAGGGCCTGATTGATTTATGGCACAAGGTGGTGTAGTGCCCCCTTTTTCTCGTGAAACCGGGTTTCAACATTTCTGGGACAACTCTTTTGAGATGGTAGGGAATTGGAATTAGAAGAGTCGTCACCTAACGGATTAAGGTGTGTTAGGGCACCTAGAGCAGATAACTCATATAACTAGTTTACATCACTAGAGATCGGGTAAGGGATCAAAATTATCTTGAGGGGAAGGTGTTAGGAACCCCTCGAGGTCCACAACAGTGGGTCCTAGCCGAACTTCAATTAAGGGAAATAGTCTAAAAAGGAGAGAACGCAGTTTTGACAAATACAATTGTCAATTTATTTTAAACAAGGCTATAGGGGATGGTCCTAATTTTTTTAGCCTATAAGATTATTCCATGTAATACTTTGTGTCACACCTCTTTTTTACCGCTTACTACATCCCGCAAAGGATATAATAAAAAGAGTTTTTCCAATTAAAGGACGGTCGGAACGGGATTAACTATTTAAAATTTTCAGAGTCGCCACTTGAGAATATAATGGTGTCTCAAGTCATCGAATTAATCCCGAACCGAGGAAAGTTGACTCTGTTACAGTCTGCGAACTAGAAATCCAGGTAAGGAATTCTGTTAATCCGGGAGAAGGTGTTAGGCACTCCCGAATTCCGTGGTTCTAGCACGGTCGCTCAACTGTTGTATTTTGATTTTATTTGATTTTATTACATGCTAACTTATGTGCTTTTATTT
>MU711758.1:179021-191048 GCA_026770625.1 Nicotiana glauca | reverse complement strand
TTTAGATCTGGTGAAGTATCGATGCGAGGCCAGCTTACCACAAACCAACCACGGTTTCTAAAAACTTAGCTGGAATTTGACAGCAACAACGGTTAGTGTGAAGCAAGTAACAGATAGGTAACTGCACATTAGTGTGATGCACCTATACAGTTAAATGAATATTTACATGTTTGCTTCAGTTGCATGCATCATCCCGGCTTTTCTATTTTTCCCTTTTCCTTTTCTTTTTCTTTTGTTTTATTTTCTCTTATTGGTTTTTCTCTCAATGACTTATTGCCTTCTCTTGTGTTTCTTTTTCCCTCATATTTCTCTTTTTCTCTATTTTTTCAAGATTACGGTCGAATCTTATGTAGATTGCCTACGTATCATGGCCCCGCATGAATCACACCAAGCGTAGTTCTTGCAAATAAGTACAGAATTAAATGCAAAAATAAAGAGATAAATTTTTTAAATTTTTTTTATTTTTTTTTGGAATTTTCAAATTTTCATTAATAAAAAATGCGATTACAAAATTACTAGACTATTTGTTTTCATTTTTAAAAGAAAAATACAAAAGACTCAAAACAAAATACAGACTCGACTATTTAGGAATACATCAAAGCTTCAAACCCTGGGGGCCGCGGGGCGTCATTCGGCCTCGTCGCGGGCCTGCGCGCAAGAACCCTTTGCAGTTGCTCTAAATCATTCATGACTTGACGAACAAATAACATCACTGAAGCAAAGAAAGTGGTTCTGCCCATTCGTTCACCATCCTGACATCTTTTGACAATATAATGTGCAATGCACTGGATTCTTTCCCTGATTTGACCTTTTTCTTGAAGAAGTCGGCTTATCTGTTGATTGCGGGCTTCTAGTACTTGGGAATCTTGAAGGTGAAGGTCTTGTAGCTATTTTACTTCCTTTTGCATTTCGGCCATCATCTCATAGCATCGGTTCCTCTCAGTTCGAAACTTTTTGTCTAATTGAGTTGTCCTTTTTTCCCAAGCATTTTCTTTCCTTCTCATGTTGGCAATGGTTTCTTCATAATCTCTTTTTAAATGTTGTACATACCGGGCTCTTTCCTCAGTTCTCTTGGCCCAGTGTGTTTGCAGTTTTGCCAGATTCCTTTCAGATCTTTCTAACTCTTCTTGACAATCCGAAATTTGCATTTTCAATCCCTTGATCAACCTTTCATCAGACACGCTTGTTTCTCGGTTTCTAGCATCGATTTTCATTTCATGAATCTGTGCCTTCAAGGCTTCATTTTCTTGAGCCAATTACTTTTTCTCTCCTTTATCAGCCGCAATTTGCACACTTTTCTCAAACTGAAGATCCCGCATCTGTTGCTCCAATACACCAATTTTAGCCCGGTATTCTTTCTCTTTTGCTAACCATTCCCGTTGGAATCGGGCTTCATCAGTAAACTGTTGTATATGGGGTCTTTTAGCGGGTCTTCCAAGAATCTGGAACTTTTTGTCAAACCAAATCAAATATTTGGGGTCTACTTCTCTCTTTGCCCGATCTTGTATTATAGTGTCAGATTGTAGAAATCGACTTTCATTCCATATCTTTCTAATTCTTGCTTCGGGAAAAGTAGCTTTGGGACTCAATTCAATAATTTGTTTGGTCAAATCCTCATCATTGTGCATCGTCTGGAATCTCCCAAATTGTCGTAGGACCCTGTAAGGTGCATAAGGTTGTATGCTCCGAATACCCATTAGAAGAATATATGGGACTTCTGCGGAAGTGTAGACAACTTCAGTATCGGGAAGCCACCCGTAAGCCCATTCAACCTTATTCGCATTCAAAGATCTTAAGCATGATGTCCAAGCCTTAATACCTTCGGGAAATTTAATGCATGCAACCTTGGTTTCAAACTCATTGATGCAATTGAGTCCATTCAACCCAAAATTCATTTATCCTGAGCGATGGCAAAAATGTTCTTGGATCCACATTTACAATAGAAGATTACACCCGTGGAAGAATTTTTCCCTTTCTCGGCACTTAGTTAAAGCCCGATATATCTCAGCTACGATCAAGGAGACCACCGTGCTAGTAGGTTTTTTCATAGCTACATCCATCACTCCTACTAGCCCAATGTCTATATTTCCATATTTCCTTGGGCAAATTATGATTCCTAGGAAGGCCACCAAAAATGCTAATCCTTGCCGAGCCTGCCATTTATCCTTATTTCCCGCATGTGTCATGCCAGTGTTAGGTTCCTCGAAGCCTTTTGGATTACCATATCGATGATAGAGAAAATGCAGAGTACAACATCCATCCTTTAAATGCGGGTCTTGGACATCCCGACTGATACTCAGCAAATCTAAAAATCTGTGAAGTGTGACCGGTCTTGGCGACAAAGGATACCTACTTCGCATATTTTCATTAAGCCCAGCATACCCTGCTATTTCTTCCAATGTTGGTGTAAGCTCGCAGTCAGAGAACCTGAAGACATTTCGAGTCGGATCCCAAAACGGTATCAAAGCTTCAACAATATCCTCTCTCGGTTTTATGTTCAGAAGTCCCACAAGGCCACCCAGAATTTTTACCACTGATTTTCTGCTTTCATCTCCGAGATCATTCCACCATAAATGGAGCTTAAGGGGTATCTCGCTCAGGACTGAGAAGGTTTCGATGTCATTTGAATTGATCCTGCACATTTTTTAAAAGAATTTAATGATTAAGAGAAAAATGGCTGTTTTTTTTTGTGCAAACTTTTAGGAATTCCATATTTAATGACTAAAAATTAGAATTTCTCATCTTGGGGCCCATGGAGCGTCACTCAGCATCATCACTGGCCAACACAAGACTGAGAAAGTTTTAATGCCAATTGCGGTTATTTTAACAAAAATGTCCATGTAATGGCTTATTTTGACAAAGTGGCTATTTTTTGCAAAAATTTTGTTTAAGAAAAATGAACTTGAAAATTTCTCATCTTGGGGCCAATGGGGCATTATTCAGCATCACCATAGGCCGGCACAAGACTGAGAAAATTTTAATGCCAATTGCAAAATTTTGGTTAAGAAAACCTGGTTTTGCGGATATGGCCCTTCAACGCCTCCAAAAGGAAAATTTTTAGGTTGTGCCCGCAAACGACTCGGGGTGACTGTTCTTGCAAAAACAGCCTTCTGGCGTCCTTTTGAGGGACATTCGGCTTATTTTAAACAAGAATGGCATTACCCGGCTTATTTAATAAAAATTTAAAAATTTGACATTTTTTGGCTATTTTTGAAAAAAGGGGAGGTTGGACCCGATGAGGGTTGCCTACGTATCTCACATCCGGTGAGAATCAAACCAGCGTAGTTCGGGCCGATTGGCCAAAATCAAAACTATTTTTGAACAACAATTTCCTTTCTATTTTTCAAATATTTTCTCTTTATTTTTTAAAAAATTCGGCAGCATTTCGGTACTAATTGGGCATTGGTTTTTCATAATAAATGATTACCCTCACTTAGTCTTAACACTGCTATTTTTTACAATTTTTTCACTCATGATATACAAACCGGTCAACATGCGGAGCCGAGCAAATAAATGCAAGTAGCACGTAATATGCATCAGGATGGTCATTTAATTCGGGTCACCTGTCCTAGATGGACCCAACCCCTGTGTTGGGTCCCACTAAGTCAGAATGCACATGATGCAAATAAGTGTCCTACTAGGAGTCCGGCATGAGTTTATTATTCCACTAGGTTTAAACCCTAGGTTTATTGGTCTAGACCTGGCTTACCCGAGTGGACAGCTCGGGCCGAGGGGGAGGCAGTGTACCGGGGATACAGAAGCTCGCCTGGCTTTGCAACTTATCCAAACCTCGTTCTAAATTTGGTAAAAAGACTCTAACAAAAGAGAAGCTACACGAAGTGCACCCTTCTCTATGATGTAGAAGACTCAGAAAGAGGAGGGATTCGCGACAATTTGTATACAGTTTCAACAAATATCAAAGCGGTAAATATTTAGCACATATAGCATGGAAGCATGAAGAAGAATCAGATAAAAGCCAAATATAATAATTAAACTAAGCTCGAATTCTTTGAACCCTAAACCGGAATTCTGGGTAAGTTTCCCCAGCAGAGTCGCCAAAGCTGTCACACCTCCCTTTTTTATACACCTACCCCGAAGGATAAATATATAAAAGGGGAGTTTTTACATTTAAAGTGACATTATTTGAATTGGAATTATTTATTTATTTTTAGAGTCGCCACTCGGGAAAGAATTGGCTTTTGGTGTCCCGAGTCATCGGTTTAAATCCCAAATCGAGAAAAATTATTCGACTTCCCAATTGGAGTCTGCGAACCAGAAATTCTGTGTAAGGAATTGTGTTAACCCTAGGGAAGGTGTTAGGCACCCCCGGATCCCGTGGTTCTAGCACGGTCACTTAAATTATTATAAATGACTAAAAATCTAATTTTTTACGTGCTCCAACCTATAGTGCAATTTTATAATTATTTAGCCGCTTTTAATTATTTTTACGAAAGTGAACGTCGCCTAAAAAACATGTTTTTGGATCACGTCACATGAAATGCACCCGGATCCTCGACACATCTTTATTTGACGTCTTCGGATTTGAATTTGGGTTGTATGAAATACACACCCGAATTTAGGAATGTAATTTTATTAAGATCGCGCCTAAAAGGCTAATGTGTTATTATCTTTTGGGATGACCGTAAAATTTTCTATACGGCCCATACCGAATCTATAAGTATTTTATTAAGTAATCAATGAGGGCCTCACAATGTGTGTATTTCATTTGGCGAGGCTCGTCTCACTTTTATTTAAAGGCCCATCCTAAGCGAACTAAGATTTTCTATGGGTTATTTGTCTCTAAGGGCTAATTAATTTACAAATACAAATTCGAGCCACGAATTCAAGTCCGAATTCAAACAAAAGGGAAACACCCTTTTAGCTTGAACTCGCTACCTAATACGAAACCCAATTTTATATTCACAAATTAACTACCCACATTCCTATATAATTTAAAAGTGGTTTGATTTCAGCATATTTTTTGGGGCCTTGACACTTTGGCCCAAGCCTGAATCAGTTCGGTCACATAAACTGGGCAGTCCATTTCTGTGAAATTGCCAAGCTTTGGGCTCAAAGTGAGCCCAATTCAAAAACGAGGCAAGAAATTCAGGTAAGCTTTCAGATGGGTATACGTTGGGCCTAACTTTATGGTCTAAATATTTATGAACCAAACTAAGCCAATGCACACAATAATGCTTAATTTATCAATCAGCACTTGATCTAGAATTTTGATAGCCTTTCAGACTCAATTCATATAATCTTCAAACAACTCAATTATAGAATAAAGTTCAAAAATCAATGTTGGAATTGGAACACTATTCATGAATGGATAATGTTACTATTATATCTAACCATGCAGTTCAGGTTAATGCTTCCTGTGAAATTCTAAAAATACTATAACTAAAATCAGCTGTGCTAAATAAGTACCATTGAATGTCCTACTTATACAATTGCTGAAGGAGGGAAAAATCCAATAGCTCAGTTTAAACACTCCTAATTATATACAGCATCTCGATATGTATTCATAGCCTCATAAGAACCCAAATTTATGCCAAAACAGTCCACAATTATACAACCCATGGCCTATTATGTCATGTTAATACAAACTAAATAGTTATACATTAATTAACACCTATTGACCTACTAACATATCACAGCCCAGGCAAGTATGATTCAAGAGCAAATAGTTGACATTTTATTTCACTTTCAAGCCCTGAGTTACAGCAAAGGGATCTAAATGTGTACCTGGAATTTGGAGTGAAATAAGAAGGTAATAAGGTCAGCAACAATTTGCAGCAACAAGATCAGCAGTAACACAGCTCACACAAGGACAATTTTTAACCTCAAATCAGGCCTCAATACCCTGGGAGGACTAATATAGGGGCAACAGCAATAGAATAACAAAAATCACACTGATTTGTACCAAATTTTTAGTTGAAATTGAACAAAAAACCCTCAGATCATTTCAGCACTTCAAATCTGAATTTTTGACATAAGGAAGAGGATTTTTAAAGGGAATTTTAAAGCTGGAAGGGATTTGAATTTTTCAGACTTCTAAACCCGTTATTCAAGGCATTTGGGTGCCCCTTTATAGGCACCAATTGCGGCAGAATGTTCTGGAACCTTTATTTTACTTTCACCCCTTTTAATTTTTTACAAATTGACTATTATTTTTATACCTTGTTCCCCAAGCTACTGTCCTAAGTTTGATAAAACTTACACCTAGACCCCTTCTAGAAGAATCTAGGGTATTCTTTTAACCATGAAAGACCTAAGCTACCCTTGCCCCTGTTTTGAATTTATAAAATTACCCTTTTCTATGCCCAAACTACCCCCAAAAGCCACCTGAAATTACTGACTAAACCCAAAACCCTTTGCTTTAGTTAAAAATCAACCATGGTTAATTGAAAGCTAAGTTGTTCAGCTATATCCAAGCCTAATTAAACCGTCAATGAATACTGAAGAACCATTAAACTAAACTTAAACTAACAAAACAATAATCCAATTAAACGAGACTCAAACAGTTTCAAAGCAAGCTGGAAACATGATTAAACAAACGAAGAAACAAATATAAAAAAGAATCAAATTCAAAAAGGGCATTCGACCAAACTAATCAAATTAAACTAATCAAAACTAATCTAATACTTAACAATTAACTACGAATGAACATTTAAACTAAGAAGAACAGATTTTAACTCAGAATTAGATAATCGGTAACGACAGAATTCTATTGAAATTAAGCTACCAATTAAAACAATTAGAAAACTAAAACTACGCTTAATTAGACAGTTAAATCATGAATCAAACTAAAATGAAACTAAAAAGAAATGAGATGAAGACTTACTGAGATTGAACTCCATAATAAAATCATCCGAAATTGATTTCCGGTTAATATTATACATCTATTTCGTTAGAAATAGACCTATAAAATTAACTAGAATTCAATCGACTTAAAAAAATCCTAAAAATGGCCCAGAACAGTATGAACCCTAGATCCGGAATTTGACCATCCTTAATCAGATTCGAGGGATTTTGGTCAGGGATTAGGGTTAAGGATGGTGAGTGGAGTATATGGTATGATTTTTGGGAGTTTTGGTGGAGTTAGGGCTTTGGTCCGAATTTTAGACTTGATATTCGAAGCAATTGGTTCGGATTTGAAAAGAAATAAGGTTGGATATGAATTGGGGAGATGAAGACGGAGCTATGGTAAAAATTTGGAATTATTTGGAGCTCCGCCGCCGGCGGAGGCGATTTTCGGCCGGCGGCGCTGGGCGGAGGAAGGCGGTGATATGGTGGAGGCGGCGGGACTGGTGAAGAGACAAGGGGTACGAGGAAGGCAAATGTGTCTCTAGGGTTTTGAGACAATTTTATTAAATGGGGGGAATTAATCGGGACCGTTAGATAATAGGGATGGATGGCTAGGATTGACTAAGAATTCAATTAATCAAAACGACGTCGTTTTGTGTGTGTGGGGGTCTGGACCAGGTAGTCTTGTGGATTGGGCTGGGGGTGTGTTTGGTCCATTTGGGCTTGAGCTGATGGCCCAAAATTGGCCTGCTCACTCTCTTAATTTCAATTCCTTTTATTGCATTTGTTTTCTTTTCTTCTTTTCTTGTTTTATAAATTGCTTTCTAATTTTATTATGTAAAATAAAAGAAACAAATTAAATCTAAGATTATACTAATTAATTCCAACCTTAACTAATTCCTAGTTTCAAAGAAAACTAATCTAAAAAAATGTGAAATGTAGAGTTAAAACAAATAGTAAAAGGACTATTCTTGTTATTTTTCTCTTATTTTAGCAAAATTAATTGATTAAAAATATAAAAATCAAATTCTAAATGCAAACATACTATTTTTGTACTTTTATGAATTATACCAACTAAAAATGCACACAAAAATACAAACAAGACATAAAATCAAGCAATTAATTCCTAATATTCAAATAATAAAAGAAAAATTCTAATTTTAATAAATTTATAGGAGTAATTTAAGCGTGGCAAAAATTACGTGCTCACACATATATAAGGTAGAATGAAAAATTTACTGTTCAAGAGTTTTTAAAGAAGACACAAATTAACCAACTAAAAAGAAAAAAGTATTCTACAAAATGAAACAGAGAATACAAATAAGCAGCTCAAAGAGTTTGACGTTCAATAATGTCAATCAAATTGATGGTGATTCTAAGCCAATCGTTATCATCCTAAAAGTGGATACCGTAAACATGGTCGGCTGTTTATGGCTTTAGCTATTCTCATTAGTGTAGTTGCATATTTCTTTTAATTAATCTCAACTTGATAGCTAGCCGTTGTTCTAGGAAGTCATAAGAAAATATGGGAAATGACAACCAAGTTACCATTCATTGCTTTGAATTGAGAATTAGTGGAGAATAATTATTTCAGGATGATTATCTTCCTACTTAAATAGTTAAAATGAAGTATCAAGACTTTAAAAAAAAAGATTGAAAAAAACAATGCAATACTCAAATATTTATAACTTTGATCAGAAGATGAAAATCATAGTTTCCGTATTATTTGACGAAAGGCGACTTTTCTCAAAAGTAAGAACATTAGTGTGCCAAAAGCTTCCTGACTGACAAACTCTAATACCTGCTCTTCACATGAAGATAAGATGGAATCTCTCTTAGGGAACTTATCTTAGTGGTCCATTATTCACTTGTAAGATTAGCTTTCTTTAGTTGAGAATCGTTTATTTTGGTGGTGGGGAAGTTAAGGATCATTAATTTAATAGCCGACTATTAAACTATTAAGAGTTACAACTATTATTACTAGCTGACCGATTGTTTACTTTTCAGTCAATATATACAAAATATGTATACATGAATAATACATATGTAATACATAGATTATATAGACATTATATATTCACTTGATTGTGTTTTTTCGTTTAAATATTGAGTGGAAGATTATTTAAATCAATTCTTCCTTTAAAATACTATTGTGAGTTGTCCAATAGCACTTTCATATGGCTGCTATCAAAGGTTGGGAAAAATTCAAAAATAGCCAAATTTACAAGTGGTAATTGAGAAATAGCCACAGTTTTTAAAGTAATCTAAATTTAGCAACTTTTCATTGAAAGATAAATTTGAACAAAAACATTGTTCGAAATCAAAAAAATATTCTAGCATAATTGATAATAGGTGAATTTGAGTATAATCACACCTTAAATAATCACCTTCTTGTGTAGTTTTAATGCTAAAAGTGATAACAAAATGCTCTTATTAGTGCTTTTCATGATTTGCAGATGATATATGTATAAGGAAGGCTAAGGAGCAGTTTTGGAGTCAAAATTGGAGAAAAGAGGCCAAATGTGTAAATTTCCAATGAAGCTACGCCCTGCCAGCCCTCAGGATTCAGAAAAGTGGTTTGGCCGCGGTTCTACCGTGACCGCGGCAGAACCGCGGTGGAAGGCAGCTTCAGAACTTTAGAGATGCAGAGAGGGCGATTGGCCGCGGTTCTACCGCGACCGCGGCAGGCGCAGAAAAGTTCAGGGGTCAAAGTGTCAAATACGGGATTTTTAGACCTAAACCCTATTTAAAACATTAGACTTCGCCCAAAAGAGGCATGTATTGATTTTTAGGGTTTCTTAGCAAGGAAAACGATTGTGAGAGAATACTCAAAACATCTTTCTTCTTTGCTTTTGATTTTTATGATGAATTCTATCTTAGTTTATTTTCCCATAGCCATGAGTAGCTAAATTCCTTGTCTAAGGTTTTGATGGAACCTATTGGGGGATGAACTTCTTGTTTATGTGAATACAAATTGCTAGTTTAATCTCTATTTGTACAACTTCGTGTTTGTTGTAGTTAATTGACATGATCCTCAATTAGATGTGCCTATTTAGTGTGCATAACTTGGAAAAGAGTGCATATTTAGGTTATTGTTGAACAACACCACTCCTAGATTATTAGAGGAATCTATAATTGCGGGTTTAAAGGCGGGATTAGGGATAACGAAGCCTTGGGTGTAATCTAAAGTGAATTGTGCTAAATAAAGTAAGCTAGTGTATCTCGGGAGAGTGCAATAGTAAATTACTGTGATTACTCGGGAGAGATTTACGGTAAGATTAGCGTTCATGATTGATAGAGATGTGTTGGTAAATTTGTATGAGCATAAACAGAAGGGATTCTATCAATAGAGGAAATCATTGCCTTAGCTTTTTCTCATTATTGTTTACAACCCTATTAGTTTAGTTTACAGCTATTTAGTTACTTGCAAGCGTAGTTGTTAAAGAACATTCAACTGAGATTTGAATATTTGGGAAGCTGGTTCTGAAGAATTAGTGGGTCTGAAGATAGTGGTTGATAGGTTAACTCTCTGTGGATTCGACCCTGGGCGTAATACTCGGGTTATATTTGCAACGTCCGCAGAGTCCTTTTTATAAGGCATAGTTGGGCGTGATCAAATTTTGGCGTCATTGCCGGGGAGTTAACGGAATTATCAATTGCCATTGACAGAAATACAAAGATTCCTATTGCAGTCAGTTTTCTCTCTACCAAATTTTTCACTGAAAATTTAACGGTTGTTGACTTGGTTGCTCAGGTGTATGCCTAGAAAGTCTACGAGGACTGGAGAACTACTTGAAGGACTCTCAGACGCTGAGCAAACATTTCAGGCATTGAACCGTGCCAACAAAAGAATTCAACAATCCCAACAAACACTCAAAATCATAATTAACATAGGAACGTAAACGATCCCAATAGAAACGTTAGGAATGAGCAAGCTGGCTTAAATGCCAGGGAAGGGGCACCTCCTATGCCTGAGGGTGCATTATATGACTGGGCACAACCAACAGCTGACAATTTGGCTACTGCCATTGTTGTGCCTGCAATACAAGCTAAATCGTTCCAGATCACAAACAATATGCTACACTTGTTGCAAAACAAGGGACTCTTTTCTAGGACACAAATAGAAGATCCTCAGCAGCACTTGAAGAACTTCTTATCCATATGTAAAACTCAAATTGTGCACATCTTTCATACCTTGAAGATATGAACTATGTGGCTAACTATGGGGGTCAGAGACAAGGAAATCAGAATTGGGGTCAGCAGACTCAACAGCAGTACAGGCCAACCCAGCCACAATATAACGCCGGAAACATGGGAGGTATGAGACCCCCCAACAATATGGCACCATATCCTAGACCACAGGGGTACAACAATCAGCAGCAAAGGTACCATCCACCTCAACAACAGCATGGTGGAAGACAAGAAGATGGGTTTGCAAGACTGGAAGCAATGATGCAGCAGGTTATTGGGTCCAATGCCAAGATGAATGAAAGAGTGGATGCACATGATGCAACGATTAAAAATATTGAGGTACAAGTGGTCCAGATCTCGATGTCGCTGAATAATCGCCCTCAAGGGACATTACCTGCAGATACCCAAATCAATCCAAAAGATCAGGTCCCAAAGCAGCTGATAGCGGTAAGTATCCAAAATGGTAGGGATCTTGACGTTGAGCAAGAGAGAGCACGAGGTAACATACAGGCTGAGACACTTATTTTAGTGCCCATTGAACTAGATGAGTCTATGGTATTGACAGGGGTGATAGTCCAGCCCGTATCTGATGAGAAAAATAAGCAGCAAGAGACCGAGATAACAACTGAGCCAGTAGTCGAATGTGTAGCTGAGAAAGAGAAATCCCAAGTGATTGGGAATAAAAGACCTCCTGCACCATTCCCACATAGGTTGGCCGAGCACCAAAAGGAGGAGCAGTACAAAATGTTCTTTGAAATGCTCAAGCAAATTCAGGTAAACATTCCATTGATTGAAGCTTTAAAGGAAATGTCAGGGTATGCTAAAATGATGAAGGATTTGATGTCACGGAAGTTTGACTTCCAAGACATGGCCACGGTGACACTTACTCAGACCTGTAATGCAGTGGTGTCTAGACCTGTAGCTGAAAAGTTATCTAATCCAGGTAGCTTTGCAATTCCATGCACTATAGGGAACTTCGCCTTTACTAAGGCACTTTGTGATTTAGGGGCCAGCATCAATCTTATGCCC
>MU711758.1:59713-156992 GCA_026770625.1 Nicotiana glauca | reverse complement strand
TCTCCCCCTCATGTTAGAAAAACTAACTTGTTTTCTCAACTTTGAGAACTCATCTTTGTGCTTTATGGTGTTAATCAAAATATACACTGCACATCAATAATAATAAGATGAAATTATTTGGTTCATGACCATGAACCACTTGTGAGGGGAGAAAATAATATACTTTCATATATAACGTATATCAAACTGATATACAAAAATTTGTTCTCATATACAATTATTTAGCTATTAAGTGGAGGCACTCAATAAATTATTTTGCTAAACCAACTGTGATGTAAATCAACTTATCAAGATGAACTATCTTGAATAAAAAATCTGGAAATTATGCTCTAAATTAAATTATTGAGCAAGTTACCTCGCAAATACCAGGTTGCGGATCAATAATAATTGCACATGTAACCATCTCATATATGCATCTTATATGGTATACATGGCGGGTGAATGGGCCTATATTCACCTTTGATATTTTCAGCATTCATGGGATTCAATCCCAATTTTAGTTGGTATATTAATTAATGAGAACAAGCAATATAAGAGAATTCATAAAGAACTTTCTAGTTCTTTAATATTTACCCATGTGAATTCTCTTTATTTTGGCACATCATACTTAAATTGATATGGGTAAATCAATTATGCCAGCTGAATAAACTATCAATATTGATAAACTTCAGATTTTACACCATGATGTGTGCAATTATCAATAAACTCCAAGTTTATTATGATTTGAGTTTTTATATCAATAAACATCCACTTTATTGTGGTATTCTTTTATTTGAGTAGTACAAACTGGAGAATAAAGCGGGTAGCTTTTCACATACATATTATCCCGCTACAAGTTGCAGTAATAGAAGATATTAAATCTTTCCTTTATTTATAGTCTCGATATAATCAACCGCTTTCGCGTATACTTTGGAAACTGAATAAGATTCTTTGAGACTTACTACAACACAATACCTTATTGGTAATCAATTGTATTTCTACAAAATAGTATAATTGGCTCTTGCAGAGTTCTCAATTAATTTTGTAGCACCACATATTCATCTACATTCATATGGTGAATATCTCTTTTAAGGAGAAAGTTATACCGTTATGGTTATGGTCAAAATTATATGCAAGATATGTTTCTTGCATTACTTTGTCTTTTAATAATCACAATGGCACAATATTTTGGCGTACAATAAGTACATGACTATTTATGCCATAATAATGACATTATTTTCTTATATCATCTCAAACCTCCTTCTAGAGGTGAGTGTGATATATTCACTACCACTAGCACGTTCATATTCTTCCAAGAATGAATATGTATTCATAAATCAGATGTTATCACATTCATATCATGAATGGACCATAAACATCTATATGTGCTTAATAAAATCTCATGTCAAATCGATGACAAATATTACTTTCACAGAGTGAAGGATTATTTTGAGAATCCTTATTATTCTCATTATCACAATGATGACGATTATAATTTCCTCTATTGCCACGTCCACATCCATTGATACCTTCACGGTAATAATTTTGTCTTCGTTCAGACTTATTACATATTGCTATCACATTCTCTTAAGGGAATGAGAATGGAGCAAATTCAATGGGACGGGTTTTCACTTCTTGTGCTTACGATCATACATGACTTTGATCATGGCAAGACATAGAAATTTTACCACTTCGAGTGATTATAATTTCTTACTAACTCTATTAGAGTTATAATTAAACTTTGTTGTCTTTGCTTGTATATAAAATCAAATTATAGAATTTTAAGAATATAAAATTAAAAAATAAAGTAAAATACTTACCTTAAATCCAAAATTTAATCATAAAGGAAGTTCATGGAACAATTGACAATCATTATGATCAATCCCAAAGCTTCTACTCAATTAGTTAGAGTCTCGTGCTGATAACGTGTTATAAAACAATAAAAAAAGAAGAAAAGTATTGCAAAGAAAAGTAGGGAGAGAGAATTCTTATTGATATGTGATGATTTACAATGGGGTAAGACCCCTCTATTTATAGGGGAAATATGACTTAGTCACAAAGTAAAACTCTCTACAAGATAGACATTCACTCCAAATAGAATTCTATTCGTAACATTATCATATTTATACGTTGTATTCAACATTACAATTTACAGGAGAATGGGGTTCCTTCATTGGTCAACTTTTTATATTTATACATATATATTAAATATTAAATTTTCTTAACTTCTTGACCGGGAAAGACATGACACACAATGTAGAAAGGAGGAAAGGGGGCATGTTCTCACCACCCATGCGGATTGTCTCATACCAAAAATCCAACCCATATCATTTATCCAATTAAAAGCCTTCATTGACCAGTCAGGACCTAACCCAAACCCTAATCCAAACACAACTTAGCTAAAAACCAAAGCTCCCCAATTTAAAGGGATCTCCTTTACCCAACTTTATCTCTTCTCTTTCTTCATTTTCCCTATTCATCTACTGCTCCAAATCTGAACTGTTGAACAGAAGAGAAAAGATTAGTAGGTGTGCAACACCAAATGATATGTATAGTACATGACTTATCACATGAGCTTAGAGATTAGAAATATGGTTGACTAGTGAGCTCCTTCAGCTGAATATTTCTTTTGGGTGAGTTCACGTTGCCTTTCCAGATCTATTTACACAACTGTAAACTTCAGCCTGAAATTTTCAAGTTTCAAGAAAGCTCTAAGCTCAAATTGGAGGAAAAGAAGAATAACAAACTAAAAGGATGGATCATGATCGTCCACTACCACCTCCTTTTCACACAAGAAATCTTCATCTTTCCAACCAATTCCATCATTTGCAACAACAACAACAACAACATACTGAGGACGAACAACAAAATGAAAATCGAGACCAACAACGAGGTGGAGATGACGATTTTAGCTTTGGGAATACAGGAGAGGGTGGTGGTGAAGGTACTAGAAGACCTAGAGGAAGACCATCTGGCTCTAAAAACAAGCCAAAGCCGCCTATCATAATTACTCGAGATAGTGCCAATACCCTAAGATGTCATGTTATGGAAGTTTCCGACGGTTGTGATATCCAAGAAAGTATCTCTACTTTTGCGACGAAACACCAGCGAGGCATTTGTGTTTTGAGCGGTAGTGGGACGGTCACAAACGTCACGCTGAGGCAACCGGCATCTCCGGGAGCTGTGCTGACTTTACACGGAAGGTTCGAGATTCTCTCCCTTTGTGGTTCTTATTTGCCATCGCCAGCACCATCAGCAGCTTCAGGGCTGACGATATACTTTGCCGGAAGCCAAGGCCAAGTGGTTGGCGGTGGAGTGGTGGGACCACTACTGACGTCTGGTCTAGTAGTGATCATGGCGGCTTCCTTTGGGAATGCCGCATACGAAAAACTTCCTCTCGAGGATGAAGAATCACCAGCAGCGCAAGGAATTGCAAGTACCCAGCAACAAGATCAGCAAATTATAGCTAGCGAGTCTAATGCTTCTTTCCAAGGATTTCCTCCAAATCTTTTAAATTCAAGTCAATCACAAGCCGAGGCTTATTGGGAAAATTCAGGGCGTCCTCCTTATTGACAAAAATGGGAAAGTTAAATATAGGTTTAATTCTTTTTTCACTTTTCTAAAGACATGGCTCCAATTCTATTACTACTTGGATCTCACTTTGCATCACTTCTTTGGCAAGTAGTAGTCGATTTATGGTGTTAATAATTCTGTTTTAGTAATATTCCTACTTCTTCATTAGCAATAGATGTATAAATTCAACAATTCTTTGTTGTTTTTCACTTTATGACAACAGTGCTTGCAGTTAATGAAGCTTCTCTTCTCTGATGGTATTGTAAGATGAAGTACTTGGCAAAAAATGGGAATTCACTCGTAACCAGGGGCGGTTTTAGGGGAGCGGAATGGTGTTCACCCGAATCCCGTTCGCCTAAAAATTACATTGTATATATAAGGTAAAATATAATATTTATCTCTATATATTATGTTTTGAATCCCCTTAACACATCCCAAAAGCAAAGCTTAGTGGATAAGGGGATCACGACTTTTGTAAGGTCATTAGTTCAATTCCCACTAGCTACTACCTTTTTAACCTTTTTTTTTATTTGAACCCCTTCACTGTAATTCTACCTCCGCCACTGCTCATAACTGTGTCTCCCTCCCTCAGTTTATTTTCCCTTTTTTGTTCCTTAAGTTGTCTGACCATGATAAGTTAGTCATTTACTTTATGCCAAAGAAAAGCCACTCATTTTCACGGTAAAGAGTAGGTTTGGTTTCAATATGTAAGTATTTTTAAGTACTTTTTTCTAACCTGATTTTCAGACTTCTGAATAAGCCTGAAAAAGCCGGGGCATACACATTATATTTTTGGTTCGCAATGAAGCTACGTACCCATTATATTTTTGGTTCGCAATGAAGCTACGTACACATTATATTTTTGGTTTGCAATAAAGCTACATACACATTATATTTTTTGTTCGCAAAAAAGCTACGATTCATCAAGCCTTAAACCAAACAATATTATCATCCCCAATTATTTTGTGTTTTTTATCCTCTTCTTCTAAGCCACTAGTCATGAAAGCGGTCATGATAATATCTTCGACCAATTTAACTCATATAAATCGGCAGAATAAACTTTTTTATAACAACAAACAACAATATACCCAGTATAATCTCACGGGTAGGGTCTGGGGAGGGTAGTGTGTACACAAACCTTACCCCTACCTAGAGAAGTAGAGAGATTGTTTCCGATAAACCAAGAAAAACTTTTTTATACTAGTAGTGTATTTTATTGCAACTTTCTTTATTTCAATTTATGTGACAATTTCCTTTACTCTAAATTTTCATTACTTGGTGAGATGATTCATAGTCACAAAAGTATCTATATCTTGTTTTAGATCACATATTTCAAAAATCGGGCTTTCTTTCTTAAATTCATGCCTAATCGAACAAAGCCAAATGGAAAGGAGGAAGTAACATGTTACAGCGAGTAATATGGCTCATTTTACCATTTTGGTTATCTCATTTTGTATTTTAGTGATATGTATATCTGATAGTATAAACATATCTATGCATAAAAGTTAAACTCCAATGCCGGGTTGCTGCAACATCATTAGCAGAAGAGGTAGCATTCTTAGCACCAATGCTAATGATAATTTAGAAAGCAAAAGTTAGTTACAGATTTTACAGCGAGGATGCTAAGGGTATGTAAGCATGGAAATGTACAGACAAGTATATATGAGTGCGTGCATAATGTCAAGGAGAAGGAGTAATAAACTCACAGAGGTATGGGCATATTATTCCAAGTAGTACTTCTTTGGATTTCGTTTTGACTGTTATTTAAGTGAGGGTTAATACTATGAATTGAGCAGCAGTAGGCAGCGTTGCAGAGAGACAAAAACATTGGGTACTGCGGTTACTCGTGCACTTCTATGAACTTAGCTCCTTTTCGAGGCAAGTAACACTTTTATAGAGGCATTATTGCAGCAAATAGCACATACTCCATCGGTTTCAATTTATGTGAACCTGCTCAACTGGGCAAGGAGTTTAAGAAAAAATGAAAACTTTTAGAATTTGTGGTATTAAACAAGTCAAAAAGGGTCTTGAGAGTATTTGTGTGGTTCTAAAAGCTTCTCATTAAAGGTAAAATTGTAAGTTTAAGTTAAATTGTTACCAAATTTAGAAAATGATCATTCTTTTGGAACGGATCAAAAAATAAAATAGTTTCACATAAACTGAAACATAGGGAGTAACTTCTTTAACTAGCACATAGCTTTTGCTTCCACTTTAACTACATCCACCTGTCTTTCCTTATCTTTTTCTACAATTCAACTTATAGTATACTCCATATCTTTTTCTACAATTCAATTTTACTTGTTCAGTATATTAAATATATTTTCACTTTTATTTATCTGCTATACTAAATCAAGAGATGGACAATTTTCTTTTTCCTGTTTTATCCTTATCATTACTATTAATTCCTCAAGTCATATCCCAAGACATTTGGAAATCCTGTCATTATTATAGATAAAATGGTAAAATATATATATTTCATTTATTGTTTCTTAAAGGGTGTGAAAAGCCCACATGTAGTTCTCTATTTGGCATGTCTCGAAGAAATTATATATTAAAGGTATATTTTATTAAATTATTCTTGTTAATGATAATTATTCTCTATTTGTTTTATTCCTCATCCCCAAAGGTTAGTTCGTGTACTCTGACATCGTCATCTTACTTCACAAGATCCAAGGGCCCTCCACCTCCTCCTCCTCCGAGTCCTATCAGAAACAAGAACAAGAGAAAAATGGAAGATTCGAGCAACATCAGGAAGGAGAACTCAGTTGAAAGGGTAGAAGTTCCTCAGGGTATTCAGGTTTCCAAGGAAAGTGCCTCTCAGCTCGAACAGAAGTTATTGAAATTTCACGAAGAACTAGACCAAGTTCGTAATTTGGAAAGCTTGTCATTTTCCCTCACTACCCCAGATGTCAACTTCCCCAACACTCAAAATCCCACACCTCCTTAAAACATCCCGAAACTACAAAACCAACCCATTCCCCAACACCACTGCAACACATGGCACACTTCAAGCAACACCCCACTGCTCATCCCCGAACTACTAAATTCCACAAATGATCATCACCACAACACCCCCATCTATGTGGAAACCATACCACACCACATTTAGCCCTCCTTGAGCACACTTGAGTCTGATGACAAAGACTCTCTTATCAAGATTTTGGTCGCAAAACTCAAGAAGCTGACTAGCCGAGTTCAGGGTGTTGAAGGAAGCAAAAGAATCGAGGGACTGAATTACGAAGACCTTTGCATTCAGCCAGATGTCGAACTGCCCGAGGGGTACAAAACTCCCAAGTGCGAGATGTTTGATGGCACTGGGGATCCCAGAGTTCATTTAAGGATATACTGCGACAAACTGGTCAGAGTAGGAAGGGATGAAAAGATTCGCATGAAGCTCTTTATGAGAAGTCTGAAAGGGGATGCTCTATCTTGGTACATTAGCCAAGACCCGAAGAAGTGGTCCAATTGGGTAAGTATGATGTCTGATTTCATAGACAGGTTCAGATTCAACACAGAGAATGCAACAGATGTGTTCCACATCCAAAACTTAAAGAAGAGACCCATGGAGACATTCCGCGAGTATGCTACTCGTTGGAGATCAAAGGCTGCTAAGGTCAGGCCGGCCTTAGAAGAAGAACAAATGAACGGGTTTTTCGTCCGGGCTCAAGACCCACAATATTATGAGAGGTTGATGTTGATCGAAAGCTAGAAATTTTTTGACATCATCAAGCTAGGGAGAGGATCGAGGAAGGTATCAAAATTGGTATGGTCACTAACTTTGAAGCATTGCAGGCTACCAACAAGGCTCTACAGTCTGGTGGCACATCTAAGAAAAGGGATGTGGGTTCCATGATAGTTGCACAGAGAACAAAATCCCTAATAATATACCAAACCTACCCAATACACCCTCCTACATATCAACCTACCTCAAATTACCAAACACCTTTGCCCTTTTACCAAACTTCACCACCTACTTACCAAACATCTCCACCTCTCGTATATCAGCCTACTTCACCAAAATACTCCCAATCCGCACACATATACCAAGCCTACAATACCCAACAAGCTCACTATAAAACACCTTGCCAAAATTTCCCTAGACCCCAACCAAACTTCGACCGCAGACCTCTCAAACAATATACCTCCATTGCCGAACCAATCGACCAGCTGTATGAAAGGCTTAAAGCTGCTGATTACGTCACCCATATCCCTGTCATAACTCCAGAAAACTCCCAATGGATCAACCCAAACAAAACATGTGCATACCATTTCGGCATGAAGAGGCATACCATTGATGAGTGCCGCTCCCTGAAGGACTAGATTCAGGATTTGATTGACAACATGATCATTGTGGCAAAGGAGACTGCTCCGAATGTTTGCAACAACCCTCTACCTGACCACAAAGGCGGAGGCGTTCACATGGTCGTGATAGAAGATGATTGGGACCCCAAAGGGTCGATCGGATTAATTACTGAAGGTGACGAGCCAAAGAGACCGACGGTCACATTTAATCCGATTGTAGTCCAGATCCAACCTTCTGAAGACGCTGAAGTGAATATGTCCATACCACTCGATCTTGAAACACCATCTTCTGCAAAGACGCCAGGACCAATTAAGGTTGAGTTTGGGTACCCAAAGGCACCTGCGCCATTTGAAGTTATTGTGTTACCTCCCAAAGTAAGGGTACCCATCCCAGTGGCAATGTTAGCCATAACACCATTCCATACGAAGACCATCCCCCAGGATTACACAGCTGAGGCAAAAAGAAAAGGAAAAGCCGAAACCGGAGAAACAGTTGCGGCGCAGGGTATGACAAGAACCGGCAGGGTTTATACTCTGAAACATTTAGCTGAATCAAGTAAGCAGGCCTCTGGACGGCAAATTGAAAGTGGGCATGCTGACCTCTGGATAAAGATACAAGCAAAAGAGTATTCAGTCATTGATCAACTAAATAAAACACCTGCACAGATCTCCATCCTAGCTCTTCTGCAATGCTCCGATGCACATAAGAATGCCTTGTTCAAGATATTGAGTGAGGCATATGTACCTAGCAACATTACTGGAGGAGAAATGACGAACATGGAAGGGCAAGTATTGGAGAGTCACAAAATCACTTTTCACGAAGATGAGCTGCAACCGGAAGGGCTAAGCCACAACAAAGCATTGCACATCACCGTACAGTGCGAGGATTATTTCATCACCAGGATTTTGATTGACGGAGGGTCTAGCCTCAATATTTGTCCATTGGTAACTCTCAGAACATTGGGGAAGAGCCTATATGAGATCAAGGATGGAGCCATCAATGGCAAAGCTTTTGATGGTTCCCAAAGGTCCACTATTGGGGAATTAAATTTGTGTCTACAAATGGGACCGACTTGGTTCGATGTTGACTCTGAAGTAATAGACGTTCCAGCATCTTACAACTTGTTTCTGGGATCACCTTAGATTCATATCGCTGGGGCTGTAGCACCCACGTTACATCAGGCAATGATGTTTGAGTGGAATCACCAAGAGGTTATCATTCACGGTGATTGTAGCAATCCCATATATAGTTGCCAAACCATCCCAGCGATTGGAGGAAGAAGAAACATATGTGGGGAAACCTACCACCACATCGAACGAGTCAACGACGTTGATAAGGACAAGTGATGGGATAACAAAATTGAAAGTATACTGAATTGGTGTAGATACGAGCCTGGCAAGGGACTCAGCAAGAACCTCCAGGGAATCACCAAACCTATCAAGCTTAAGAAACATGGTACCACTTTTGGTTTGGGATATGAATACACTTGGGAGGATTTCAACCACTGGTCACCACCATGGCGCAGTCCCTACTACCCGCTGGAGCATCCGATACCTCACCTAGAGCAGACTTTCCAGCCAACCGATGACATATATAGGTCAGAATAAGAGGAAGCACTGGCGGCAATGAGGAATTTGTTCTTGGAAGATTACAATATGGACTGTTGTATTATTTTTGAGGAGAAAGGGGAGGAAGGCCCTTCCATACAAGCTATGAGCCGAGGAGCACGCCTCAACAATTGGTCCATCAGAACCACAAGGGCCCAGAAAGCTTCAGAGTAGCAAGGCTGAACAAAGCAACATGTATCATCTTTATTTTTTTGCTAGTTGACTTTCTTTCTGCCTTTTAATTTCGAAATAAGAGATCTAATGTTCAAAACAATTATGAAATTTATGAAAGCATTTCAGTTTCTTAGATCGAGGTGTATGTAGATGAAGTTATCATCAAATCCAAAAGAGCCACTGACCATATGGAAGATCTGAGGAAATTCTTCAACAGACTAAGAAGGTACAATCTGAAGCTGAACCCCACCAAGTGTACATTCGGGGTTCCCGCCGAAAAACTACTTGGGTTCATTGTGAGTCACCGAGGAATAGAACTGGATCCATCAAAGGTTAAGGCCATTAAAGAATTGCCACCGCCAAAGAACAAGAAGACGTGATGAGTTTCCTGGGGAGACTCAACTACATCAGTCGGTTCATAGCCCAGTCCAGTGTCATTTGTGAGCCAATCTTTAAAACGTTGAAGAAAGATGCCGCTACCAAATGGACTGATGACTGTCAGAAAGCCTTCGACAGATCAAGGAATACCTATCAATACCGCCAGTTTTGGTTCCTCCCGAACCAGATAGAGCTCTATTGCTCTACCGTGCGGTATTGGATAGAGCATTCGGTTCTGTTCTAGGACAATATAAAGAAAATGGGAGGAAATAACATACCATCTACTATATCAGCAAGAAGTTCACCCCGTACGAGGCCCGGTATTCTCTATTAGAGCGCACCTGTTGTGCTTTGACTTGGGTAGCTCAGAAGTTGAGGCATTATTTCTGTGCCTATACTACTTATCTCATATCAAGAATGGATCTGCTGAAGCACATCTTTCAGAAGCGCATGCCCACTGGCAAGCTGGCCAAGTGGAAAATCCTGCTAAGCGAATTCGACATCATCTACGTGACTCAGAAGTGACTCAGAAAGCAATCAAAGGACAAACACTAGCAGATCACCTCACTGAAAAACCTATGGATGGAGAATACGAGTCCTTGAAGACGTATTTTCCTGATAAGGAGGTATCCTTCATAGGAGAAGATATCGCAGAATCCTATGACGAGTGGAGAATGTTTTTCGATGGAGCAGTAAACTTCAAAGGAGTTGGCATAGGAGCAGTTCTAGTATTAGAAACCGGTCAGCATTATCTGGTATCTGCTAAACTCATATTCCCATGCACCAACAACATAGCCAAATACGAAGCGTGCATCTTAGGGCTCAAGTTGGCTATTGACATGAACGTTTAGGAGTTGCTAGTAATTGGGGATTCAGACCTGCTTATACATTAGGTCCGAGAAGAATGGGCAACCAAGAATTCCAAGATACTCCCTTATCTGTATCATGTACAGGAGTTGAGGAAGATATTCACAAAGGCAGAGTTTCAGCATGTCCCTAGAGTCCAAAACGAGTTCGCTGATGCATTGGGTACCCTATCATCCATGATACAACACCGAGACACAAATTTCATTGATCCTATTCCTATGAAAATCCATAATCATCCAGCTTATTGTGCTCATGTCGAAGAAGATGCAGACGAAAAACCTTGGTTTCATGATATCAAGGAATATTTAGCCACAGGAGAATATCCAGAACTTGCAAACGCTACTCAGAAGCGCACACTTTGAAGGTTATCCAATAATTTCTTTCACAGCGGAGGAATCTTGTACATGAGGACTCCCGATCTGGGATTATTGAGGTGTGTCGACGCAAAGGAAGCATCCAGGCTATTAGAAGAAATTCACACAGCGACCTGCGACCCACATATGAACGATTTTGTCTTAGCCCAGAAAATACTCCGAGCTGGTTATTTTTGGATGACTATGGAAACAGACTGCATCCAGTATGTTCGAAAATGCCATCACTGTCAGATACATGCAGACATGATAAAGGTGCCTCCAAATTAGCTTAATGCAACAAGTTTGCCATGGGCATTCGCCCGCTTGGGGAATGGATGTTTTCGGACCTATCGAGCCCGCCGCATTAAACAGGCACAGGTTCATTCTAGTGGCAATTGATTTTTTCACCAAATAGGTTGAAGCAGCATCATAGAAGGGAGTGACTAAGAAAGTCGTGGCAGAATTTGTCCGCGACCGTACCGTTTGTCGGTTCGGCATCCCAGATTCGATCATTACTGATAATGGCTCCAATCTCAACAGTGACCTGATGAAAGCAATGTGTGAAACATTCAAGATCAAACAAAATAATTCTACAACCTACAGACCTCAGATGAATGGGGCTGTAGAAGAAGCCAACAAGAATATCAAGAAGATACTGAGGAAAATGATAGAAAAGCATAAGCAGTGGCATGAGAAATTATCATTTGCTTTATTAGGATACCGCACCACAGTTCGCACATCAACCAGGGCAACTCCCTATATGTTGGTTTATGGATCAGAGGCAGCCATTCCCACCGAGGTAGAAATTCCTTCCCTGAGGATCATATAGGAAGATGAACTCGACGACGTAGAATGGGGTAAAGAGTCGCTATGAGCAGTTAGCTCTTATAGACGGTAAGAGAATGAGCGCGGTTTGTCATGGTCAACTTTATCATAATAGAATGTCCAGAGCCTTCAACAAAAGAGTCAAGCCAAGACGATTCACACCGGGACAACTAGTGTTGAAGAAAATCTTCCCACATTAAGATGAAGCCAAGGGGAAATTCTCTCCCAACTGGCAGGGTCCGTACATGGTTCACCGGGTTCTAACAGGAGGAGCCCTCATACTTGCAGAAATGGACGGAGATGTCTGGCCAAAGCCGATCAATTAAGATGCAGTCAAACAATACTATGTGTAGCCATTTATGATTTCTTTATGATGTAATTTGAACTATGTCTGACCTGGTTCCCGTTTAAGAGGGGATACGTATGCAGCCATATGTGTTCGGTCACAATTCAACAAAATTTTCATTTCCCCCGCTATTGAAAACTAGGTAGAATTTTGAGGACCCTCAAAATTTCGAAGTTGATCTTCAGCCATTCACCAACACGCAGCCGTCAGAAGCACTAGCCTAGTAAACTGGGGAAGAATTTTTAGGAGGACCCTTAAAATTCCGGAGTGAGAGAGGTTGCAATGTCTTGAACCGCGTCGCAGTCGTCGGATCATCTAAAGAAAAATATTTTAATTATGTATTTACGTTACATTTTTTTACTAAATCATGCATGACTACTATAAAATATTCTTTGTTTAGCGATGCAGCCCCAACGAAAACAAGAGCCGACCAGGACAAGCGAGGTCCACAGAAAGACGAACTAACCTTCCCCGCTTTACAAAACTCACGATATTTCTTTTGATGCAGGCACCCAAGTCATAAAATCTTCAGATACAATTACACACTCATTCTTTTCAGGAATACAACTCTCAGAATCATCACCTATTTACAATTGCCATCCGTACACGACATCCCCAGAGGCCACAATACAACTATCAACTATCAGCTATCAGCTATCATCTATCAGCTAAGAGATTTCATTACTATTTGCCTTTATTTCCTCCATTGCATAAGGCTACCTTTCTACCTTCCGAGAATAAGATCTGTCTCCATCTGCATTTCTTGCATTGCATAAGGCTACCATTCTGACTTTCGAGGTTAAGCTCTACCTCCATCCTACATTTCTCTGCATTGCGTAAGGCTACCTTTCTGCCTTTCGAGGTTAAGCTCTGCCTCCATCCTGCATTTCTCCGTATTGCATAAGGCTACCTTTCTGCCTTTCGATGTTAAGCTCTCCTTCCATCCTGCATTTCTCCGCATTGCATAAGGTTACCTTTCTGCCTTTCGAGGTTAAGCTCTACCTCCATCTTGAATTTCTCTGCACTGCATAAGGCTACCATTCTGCCTTCCGAGGTTAAGCTCTACCTCCATCCTGCATTGCTGAAATACTGCCACCTCTATTTAAACCTTGCATCGGCTGAAATATCGTCACTTTTATTTACATTTGCATGGCTGAAATATCGCCACTTTTGTTTAAATCCTACATCAGTTGAAAGATCGCCACTTTTACTTGCATATGCCGGCTGAAGCATTTCCACTTTTATTTACGTTTGCATGGCTGAAATATCGCCACCTTTGTCTAAATCCTGCATCGGCTGAAATATCGCCACTTTTATTTACATCTGCTGGCTGAAATGTCGCCACTTTATTCTTTCTTGCATGGCTGAAATATCGCCTCTTTATCCATCTTGCACGGCTGAAATACCGCCACCCTCTTATTTACCTGCATCGGCTGAAAGATCGCCACCTTCTGCATTTTATGGGCTCAAAGATCGCCAAATCGTCCGAAGGCGTCATTGTTCGGAGGCACCATTTTTATAGCCCGAGAACATCATACCATGGCCTGAGGACCCCATTTTTATTTTTTTGGCATATCATTATTCAAAGGCATCATAGTTTGGAGGCATCATTCTCATAGCCCGAGAACATCATACCATGGCCTGAGGACCCCATTTTTATTTTTTTGGCATATCATTATTCAAAGGCATCATAGTTTGGAGGCATCATTCTCATAGCCCGAGAACATCATTTCATAGCCTGCGAATCTTTTATTATGCACTTCATGGCCCAGGACGTCATGGTCCGAGGACGTCATCATAACAGTTCAAAGACATCATTCATTGTCCAATGGGAACTTGCATTACGTTTAAATTTGCGCACAATATATGTTGGTATTATTCATTTGCAGGTACAGTGGCTAGCAACGTCCTTATCAGCAAGATCGATCCCGCTCCAGTTCCCATAGCCTATCAGACTCCGACCATCCTTCTCAACCTGAACATCATGTTCGTCTTTCGAGATCTCCATCGGCATAGTCCTCCAATGGATCCTAAACTACATATGGCCTGATTCCTGTAAGACCAAGGATATGTAGGCAGCTCAGGAACCAGAGCTCGGTCAAAATTTTTCAATCGTTTCATTCGATCAAAATTGGCCATCATATCTTTACCCGACAACTCTTTCATATTTCCAGGGTAAAGAGGGGCAGCTGTTGATACCCAATTTTCCCCACCATGTATTTTTCAAATTAACATATATATGCATAAATAAACATGCCCAAGATTTTTGGTAGTTTTTCTAATTTTTTAAGATTTTAAAATCGATTTATTGCCCATTTTTAGTAGTACAAAATCAGTAATTATTCCCAAAAAATTATCCTTTTTGTGATTAACTTATTTTATTATCATATTTACATCAAAATATAATTAAGGTAATTTTAATATATTTTTACAAATTTCTTTGGTATTTTTAAAGCTAAATTGCATATAATCGCAATTATAGCCTATTTTACGATTAACAGCATTTTGCAATTATAAAATTATTTACAGTATTTTTGAATTAATATTTATATATTATTAATTAGTTTAGTGCTTTTAATTTGGTTTTAAAATCATTATTGCTATTTTATAAAATAAAAAGGGGAAAATTGGCTATTTAACATCTAGCCCGTTTCTATTTCAATTATAGCCTCATTTCCATTCAAATATAACCTCAATTTAACCCCCTAATTCCGCCCCAAATCAAAATAACCCAAATTCTAAATTATCCGCCCCTGACCCAACTAAAAAACCCGCCCAAACCTATTTTTAATCCCAGCTGTTGATCTAAGAGATTAACGACTCACGCTCCATCTTTCCATTTTTAATTTATCAAAACCCCCCAACCCTATTTCATTTTCAATTATCCACCGCACATGAAACCCTCCCCTCTCTCAAACACTCTCGAACCTTCCCTAACCCTAGCCGCCTCTCATCGTCTTCCACCGTAAAACCCACCGGAATCCATTGCTTCTCAGGCCACAGGAGTCTTATACTCACCTCCCCTTGATCTTATACACCGGATACCTGAAGATTCAAGGCCAGACCTCGAAGGTTTATGCTCAGACCTTTGCCGATTCAAGGTTCCAAAGTCATCACCGGCCTTGCTCCGGCGTAGCATGGTATTTTGAGCCTGATTCTTGACCTTTCCGACTCAGGATCGGACATGTCTCCAAGACTTTCTCATTTCTATGGTTTCTCTAAAACCCTAAGCCATTCGACATTCTTTCACGTTATTTGTTTAGATATGTACTATGTCTATGCTTTTCTTGCCGTCTAGAGTGTTTTCCCCAAAAGCTTTTGTCAAAACAGTTTCTCTCCGATTTTTGGAAAAAAAATCATTCTGATTATTTTTATTCTTTGCTTTATGTGTGTTTGTTTATACTTTGTTCGTATGATTTCTTTTATTTTTATGCATGTATTGTCTTTTACCTCTTATTTTCTACTCTTGTTCATCTCTGCTATATTTTCTGCTATATGTGCTTACCGTTAAGGTCACTTGATTTTTTGACTTTGTTTATGTTCTTACATGCTTCAACTACTTGTGTTCAAGTTGTATTATTTCCTTCTTTTGAACTCGTTTATGTTCTGAGTTTTCTCGAATATGTTCTTCATGATTTTTTCTTCCTTTATTGTTCAAGCATGCTATCATGTCTGTCTTGTTGAGACTCTGAAAAACAAATGGTTTGCTTTCCCACCTCCATGTCTGATTCAACATTTGAAACCCTAGGATTTGGAGTTTCCTTTTGATGTTTTATGCTTTGATTTCGAGTCAGGGTTCAACATTGGGACCTTGGACTCTCGGACTCACCATGAGTCTGTAGCTCGAACCTGTGTCTTTTGCCCATGTTTCTGAACTTCTCTTTGATTAAAATTCTCTTTTAAAATAACTTGACAGTCTCTTTTTGATTTACATGTTTGAATGTTTATATATGAGAACTCTTCTTTCAAAAAGGTTTTGCCAACTACTAATTGATTTTGGATTCCTTTAATCGTGTTCACTTGATTGTTAGTGGTTTTCCCTAATTGAACCTTTCTTTACCCCTTTTCCTGACTCGATTAATTCGAGTAAAAGTCTGAAGTTTTAATTTTTATTGGTTGATTCACCTTCCTTTTTCTTTACAAACTGTGTACTGTTATTTTGTTGCCTTAAATAGCTTCTATGTACTTACCCCTCATTCTACTACTGGGAAAATATTTTTTTTTTGAATCCTTTTTCATAATTACTTTACCCATTTGAAATCAGAATCTCTCATGTTATGCATATGGGGTAGATATCATGCTTTAGGTTTTATTTCTGCAATCACCATATTTTCGTTTATTCATCTGCATTATAAATCCTGTCTATAAGTTTATACATTCGCATATAGAAATCATGCCTATAAGTTATTCATTACTACATATAGAAATCATGTCTCTAAGTTTCTACACTTCTGCATTAGAAATCATGTCTATAAGTTTCTACACTTCTGCATATAGAAATCATGACTATAGGTTTCTGCACTTCTGCATATACACATTAGGCAAACAATCTATAGGTTAAAATAATTAATTGCATCCTAGACACCATGCGTATAGGACTCCTGCACTTGTGTAACTGCTTTAAAACCAATAACGCTTAGAGGCCATGCCTATAGGGGTAATCGTTTAAATTTGATTCGTCTACAAGTCTCAAATCAGTAGTAAATGTCGTTTAATATCTGCAGAATTTGTTTGTTTCTAAAATCAGTAATCATTCATTAAAATCAGTTTGCCTTCTGCATTGTCAGGCCTCATCTAGGAAAACCTGTAGGTAGTTAGTCAACTACACCAGCCTTTAATAATTACAACCAGCAGGCAGGTCTAATTCGGACTTCTTATATGAAAATATGTGATAAATCAACCACCCTTCGTACATTAAGTTTAATTAAAGACCTAACCAGTACTTGTAAGTCATGCTAAATAATTTGCTACTTTGAATGAGGAGGCCTATCTGAGCCTGTTAAATTGTTATGTGTTTCCCATAATCTGCCTTATGTGTTTTGGTTTGTCGCTTTAGAATTTTATCATTTTAAACCATACAAAACCCACATCTCCCTTCCCTTTAGGACTAGTGTCCCAAATGCCTTCGGGACTAAAAGTATTAGGACGGGTACTAGCATGTAATAAGTAATGAAACCATTTCGCGTTTAATACCTTAACGGGGTGGGAAAGGGTAGATATGGATATGATGACCAGTGCGCTAATACCAAGTGTAGCCCCTCTTTTGAGGAGTGATTACCAGGTATTGCATTGATGTGATCCATATTATTTGTAAACCTAGGACCCCCTTCCCCTTATTCATTTATTTTATCACTTTTCAGAATTTTCAAGCTGTTTCTTCAAAATTCGAGCCTTTTTGTTTCTTCAAACTTTAACTTATCTGCAACTATAATATGATAATCCCCCATATTTGAAACCCTTATTTGCTTATTTGCTACTTGTAAGTGAAGTCACAATTGTAACATGGACGGGAACCACACTAGTGGATCTTGGGGGGTGCCTAACACCTTCCCCCCCGAGATAATTTCTAGCCCTTACCCAAACTCTAGTTCTTCATCTCAAACCCTTCTTAGTGTCCTAATGCACTTTAATCATTAGGTGGAAACTCTTTAAACTACAAAATCCAATTCCCAAAAGGGAACGAGTTGTCCTCCCAAATGTCGTAAACCCGATTTCGCCTTTAAGAAAAAAGGGGCATCGATAATCGATAAAACAAGAGAATCTCCTACATGAGTAGAAACATAAACTGGGGAACTCAAAGAATCACGAGATACACCCAAATGCAGAGCAAAATAAGAACACACATAAGAATAAGTTGAGCATAGATCGAATAGAACTGATGCTTCTCTTTGACACATCAAGATAGTACCTGTGATGACAGAATCAGAGGCGACAACCTCAGTAAGGGCATGGAAAGCATAGTATCTGGCCTGGGCTCCCCCTCGAGGGCGACGTCTACCATCCCGACCTCCACCTCTAGCTGGCTGGGCCGGTGGTGTGGCAACTGGGGCTGGGATCATAGCTTGAGAACTTTGCGAGGCGCGCTGTGTCTGAGGAGTATGGGAAGGTGCAACCCTCCCAAGTCTAGGGAGATCCCTCACAATATGAAGGGTGTCACCACACTCAAAACAAGCTCTAGGAGGACGTGGCAGCTATGACTAGCTCGGGCCAGGTCTACTAGACTGACCACTGGAAGTACCCCGTGCAGGAGGTGCACTAGATACTGGAGGTGCATAATAAGGCTCCTAAGGCCCGGGTAGAGCTAGAATACCAATGGCTACTAGAAGAGCTGAATGAATGGGTCGACTCACATAACCCCTACCATAATGACCTGCAGCTGAGGCAAGGGTACCAGAATAATAGCCCGACTCTCGAGACCTCTTGGCCTCCCTCTCCTCTCTATCCCTAGCATGCATTCCCTCAATCCTCCTAGCAATGCTTACCACCTGCTAATAAGATATATCCATCTCTAACTTATGAGCCATGCTAGACCTGATGCTGGGAATAAGACCCTCAATAAACCGACGAACATTCTCGCAAACTATAGAGACCAAATCTGGTGCATGTCTAGCCAAGTCGGTGTAACGGACAACATACTTCGAGATAGTCATAGTACCCTCGCGCAAATTCTTAAACTTCACATGCCAGGCATCCCTAAGACTCTGGAGGACAAACTCCCTTGTCAACATCTCTGAAAACTGAGCCCAAGTCAGGGAAGCTGCCTCATCCGGACTACCTAACTAATAAGCGCGCCACCACTGACAGGCGGCTCCTCGATGATGGAAGCTAGTGAAGGGAACCCTGCTCATTCCTGATATGCCCATAGTATGGAGGATATGGTACCACTCCTCAATAAATCCAAGGGCATCCTCTGAGGCTAGTCCACTAAAAGTCGGAGGCTGATGCTTCTTGAACCTCTCAAGCCTCGTCTGCTCCTCCTCTGAAACTACTACCCTTTCCTCAGGCTGAGCTAGGGCTACCGGGTGTGCAGGAATAACCTCTGGGACCTGATCGACATGCACTCGCTGCTCAGGAGTATGGGCGGCGGGAGTCTATTCTCCTCCCCCAACGTGGGACATAGTTGCAGCAAGGGAAAGCAACCCCGCCTGAGCTAGAGTGGTGTACATAGTCATAAACTGTGCCAAAGTCTCCTAGAGTGCTGGACTAGTAGTCGCAGATGCATCAAGTGTCTGTACTCTAGCTGGTACTGCTGGTGGTACCTCGACGACAGCTCACGCGGGTGCTTTGGATGCACCACGAGCGCGTCCTCAGCCTCTACCCCGGCCCCGACCTCCGATGGCTCCAGTAGGGGGTGCAGGTGCCTGATAATCTCGAGTAGCACGTGTCCTCACCATATGTGAGAGAATAGAAGACAGAAGTTTAGAATTGCGATATCAAAAATCTCACACGACAAGTAAGTCAAACAAAGTGAAATTTTCCTAACAATCACATAGGCTCTCGTAGATAAGTACATACGTCTCCATACCGATCAGTGAGACTCTAATAAACCGACTTGTGATTCATGACTCCTATGAACCTAGAGCTCTGATACCAATTTTTCATGACCCCGGTTCACCCTCCATGAACCATCGTGATGGCACCTAGTCCCTACGACTAGGTAAGTCTAAATTGCGGAAAGAAATCAAATTTAAAACAGGAATAAGGAAATAAAAAGTTTTTAAATGTGCCGCTTGGCATACACAATATTTAACTCTCAAAACCAATACATAAATTCAAGACCCAGAAACCCATAAATCACAAGCTACGAATATAGTAAAATGCTCTAACTCTGAAAAGTGTACATAACCAGTAATGATAGAAGGGCTAATCACTATTAGAGAGAATGGAGAGAGACTCCGCGGTCTGTGGACGCGACAGATATACCTCAATGTCTCCGTAGAATTGCCTCGCCTCAAGGATGGTAAGTCTGAGTAGAGGTACCTGGATCTACACAAGAAAAACATGCGCAGGAAGGGCATGAGTACACCATAATAGTACTCAGTAAGAGCCAAGCCTAACCTCGGTCGGGTAGTGACGAGGAAGGTCAGGGCCCTACTGAGATTGTATAATAATATAAAGTTTGACAGTGTAGATAATAGCAGTATAAATAAGTGGAACAGTAACGATATCGCATGATATAAGACAAATATAACTAATACAAAGGCAAAAAATCACAAGGATAATAACCGGGGATCTCTCAGTATCTCGAGTATCATTTAGTATCCTCAATATGTATATTTGGGGATCTCTTGGTGTCCCGAGGATCTCTTGGTATCTTCAATATATGCTAGGGATCTCTTGGTATCCCGAGGATATCTTGGTATCCTCAATATATATATCAGCGATCTCTTGGTATCCCGAGGATCTCTTAGTATCCTCAATATATGTGCCAGGGATCTCTCGATATCCCGCACCTAAGTTCGATCATAAATACATACAGGGGACGATATCCCGCACCTCAGTTCGATCATAAATACATACAGGGGATCTTCTAGGATGCCTTCATATAGCCCCAAAATGAAATGCACAACAATAACAGAAAAAGAATATGCTCAATTAAGCTCAACTTCATACCAAGGCAAGACATGTAATTCTACCCTAGCATGCTTCACGTAATACAAATAAGGCAGTTAAAACAAATAGAGCAATTTAGTCAAATAGACATGCTTCTCTAGACTAACAGTAGACTAAGTTTCCAAATAATGTAAGCAAGAAATAGAAGAACACAATTTAAGGCTATTTTTAATGAAAAACCGGATTTCCAACAATTAGCACAAATACGCACTCATCACCTCACGTACAAGGCATTTCAAGTATCACGATTTCAATCCTAAGGTGAGAGTCCCACACACAAGGTTAGACAAGCCACTTACCTCGAATCGGCTCAACTATCAACCCGAAACCACGTTTTTGCCACGAGCATTCAACTCAAAATGAACCAAATCTATTCAATTAAATTTCATAATATAAATAACACTTCAAGTAACTGATTCTACAATTATGTTATAAGCTACGCGAAATTAGGTAAAATGACAAAAATACCCCTCAGGCCCACGTCTTAGAATCGGATAAAATTTATATTTCCAGAATCCTCACACTCTTACGAGTTCAGTAATACCAAAAGTACCAAAACCGGACCTCAATTGATCCCTCAAATCATCCCTCAAAGGCCTCTAATTAGTCAAGCCCTAACCTATGAATTACCACTCATTTCCCTTAACTTTTCATGCTTAGGATGATACAAATCACCAAAATAACGAGTTTAGGGACCAAAGACCTTACCCCAATGGACTCCTCTAAAAAATCCCTCTTGAAAAATGCTCCAAAAGCTTCTTGCCGTTTGAAAAGAGGTGAAAAATAACTAAATTTCGCGAAGGCAAGTATTTATGTTCTGCCCAGCGATTACGCATCTGCGGAGGTCCCACTTTTGCGGAACAAGGTTCGCATATGTGACTTTTCACTTAAACTCATTTTCCGCATCTGCGACTGCCCATCCACAGATGCGGTACCGCTCCTGCGGAATTTCTACCGTTTCTGCGGTCCCTGCCTAACTTCCCCATTTCTACTTCTGCGGTTGATCCACCGCTTCTGCGGCTCCGCACCTTCGGAAGCCAAACCGCAGGTACGGTTCTAACAGATATCAATAGCTTCAGCTGCTTCAAACCATTCCAAAACCTCCCGTCAACTATCCAAAATCGTCTTGAGGCCCCCGGGATATCAACCAAATGCACCAACAAGTTTAATACCACTGTCCAAACTTGTACCAATCCTTAAAACACCTAAAACAACATCGAAGTCCCGAATTAACCATGGATTCAACCCTAAGAACTCAAAATTTCTCAAAATACACTTTCGATCAAAAAGTCTACCAAACTTCGTCCGAATGACTTGAAATTTTGCACACACATTGCATTCAACACTACGGAGCCACTCCAACTTCTAGAATTTCATTCCGACACTCGAATTAAAATCTCACTATTGGACCAGAAACTTCGAAAATCCATCTTTCGGCATTTCAAGCCTAAATTAGCTACGGACCTCCAAAACACAATCTGATCACGCCCCTAAGCCCAAAATCACCCAACGGTGCTAACAGAACCATGAGAATCCCATTCCAAGGCCGTCTTCACACTGTTCCAACTACGGTCAAAATTTTAAAACTTATGCTCTCATTTGGGGACTAAGTATCCCAAAACTCTCTGAAACACAAAACCGAACATCCCGAGAATTCAAAATAGTAGAAATAAACAGAGGAAAAACAGTTAATAGAGGATCAGGGCATAAATTCTAAAAACAACCGACTGGTTTGTTACACACGTATAGGAGATAAGATTGTATAATTGATACAGAGAAGGACTCCTTACTCTTAGAGAACACTATCCAATATAAGGAAGGAGTAAGAAGTTGAAGTTAATTAGAACTCTTCCACCAAGGAAGAGAATAGAATTGGAACTCTAGTTATATTATATTCTACTAACTCTATAAATAATCGGATGTTCTCAATGTATAGGTATGCACATAAGATGTAGTTAAATGTGAGTTCAGAAAAATATAACAACGCATTTTGCGAGCAATTCTTGTGTGATTCAAGTGTGCGAACCTAAAGCTACATGAACCAAATAGAAGAATCAGTTCCAAGTGTCTGCCTTTCATTCTAGTTTCATTGTAGTAGGTGTTTTCAAATTGTACCTTTCAGCTTTATCTAAAAGCAATTATATTAGGCACTCTGAATATTCAAGTTAAAGTTAACTTAAAGATGTCGCAACAGTTAGATGCTAGTTGTCATAATGTGATCAGAGGTAATCCTTAGGTTTACAAAGAATATTTGTAAATGTCATTTTGGCTCATTGATTTAGTGAAGTGTTAGGGAAAATCCTAATGAATAGTAGGTCGTGATTTTCTTTACCTTTTGAGCCGTGTATTTTTCAAGTAAAAATACTTGTGTTCTTTACTTTTCGCATTTATTATTTTCGCAATAGTAGTTTAAGGAACACATAGAAGAACTCGGTCATTCCATAATCTATGCACGCGAAAATTAGATACTACACAAATCAACCCCCCCTCTTGTATGGCACTGAAGTGTAAAACATTAATTGCTATCAAAGAGGGTTATCCTTGAAGAGGATTACACCTTAGGAGAAGATCAACATAAGTTCATCACCTGGAAACTAGGAAGGGCAATCCACTGCGAGGCCACCACTATTTAATGGCCAGTACTACTCTTGGTGGAAAAACAGGATGCGAGATCGTATTGTAGGAGAGGACTATGAGCTATGAGACATTGTCACCGATGGTCCATTGGCTACCTTGAATAAAAATGCTGAAGGAGTAGACTTGCCAAAGGCAGGAGCTGATTGCATTGATGAGGACTTGAGAAAGTGGGAGAAGAATTCCAAAGCCAAGAAATGGCTTGTTTTTGGTCTTGGACCGGATGAGTATAGTAGTATCCAAGGCTTTACCACTGCTAAGAAAATTTGTGACACACTGCAAGTATCTCATAGAGGAACACCTTAGGTGAAGAGATCCATATGAACTCTACTGTACTCTCAATATGAGAGTTTTTCTATGAAGTAAGGAGAAACCATTCAAGAAATGTACACAAGGTTCACTACATTGACAAATGAACTGAAATCTCTTGGAAGGATTATTCTTGAAGAAGAAAGGGTTGAAAAGATATTGACCAGAGTTTTGCCTATCACTTGGGAGAGTAAAATCACTGCCATCCAGGAATCAAAGAATATTGTCACTCTCCCATTGGATGAACTAATTGGAAATCTTACTGCCTATGAACGTATAAGACAGACCATGAAGATGGATGTACTTAAGAAGGAAAGGATTTTGGCTATAAAAATCACTGAAGGCTTTGATATGGAAGATGATAAAATGGACATGATAACCAAAGACATCAAGAAGTACCTAAGAAGAGGAAATAGTTCTTCAAGAAGTGGAAGTTGCATTATATTAAAAGCTCATAAGAAACAAACCAATGATGGCTGCTACAAGTGTGGAAAGACTGATCACCACACCAAGAACTGTCCTCGATGGGAAGTTGATGTCACAACCCAAAACTAAATTCGATCATGATGACACCTATCATGGGACTAGGCAAGTCGATAGACTCTCACAACAATTCGATATTTCATTAAAAGATAGATAAAAGCCCTTTTCATACTGAAATTTCATAAAAGAGTTTAACTAGAAACAAAATGCGGAGATAAATAGGCCGACATCGGGGTGTCACTATGTTCATGTGCAACTACTACAAACTTTTCTGAAAGATAGCAAGACTAACATAGTATGAGAATAACAAAAATACACTAAAGGGAAGATAAAGAAGGAGAAAAGCAGGACTGCGATTGCCAGGCAGCTATCTCGCTATCTCCGATGAAAGTATGCAACTGGAATCGTCAACAGCTGCTACTGTGGCTAGAGATACATGGATCTGCACACAAGGTGCATGGGGTAACGTGAGCATACCAACTCAGTAAGTAACAAGTCCAAACTATGGACTGATAGGTAGTGATGTAATTAACCTCAACAGGTAATAGAAATAAACTGTGCAGAAAAGTAGGCATGCTTTCAATTCAAGTATTCAGCTCAGGCAGTACAGTAAATACAGATCTTGACAATGTGAAGTATAAAGCTCAGCAAATCTCTATGTTCCAATTCACAGAATGCATGAAAATGTACCATGTACCTCCACTCTCAAGTGCTCAACCACTCGATATTCTATATGACCATTCGGCCTAGGGAAGATCCATCCCAGAATATATACACATCACTGACAAGAGTCACCCAGTACCAAGGAAGGCCATTCTAGCCTCATGGGGAAGATCCATCTCCAGGCATAAATAATTCGGACAAGATGCATGTCCAGGGAAGGCCATCCCTCAATAATATCAACTGCCCTCAATGGGGATGTGTTATAGACTCGGGAGGGGCTCCTACAGCCCAAGCGCTATCATAATCATCGACATAACCGCTGTGGCGTGCAGCCATATCCCGTAACTGTTACTCGTAATCAGGCTCTCGGCCTCACTCTGTCATAACTCTCCAGTCTCACACACGGTCTCACAATGCCATGAAACTAGCCCGAAACAATTATATGATGTGCCAAATAATAACAACTAAGACTGAGACATGATAAGAAATGAATAAATAAGACTGAGTGAAGAATATCTATGAAACTAATGAGATGATAGCAAGAAATGACCACTCAGGTCCCAACAGTATCGGCGTGAAGCCCTAACATGATATTTAGTATGATACGCAACTTATTTACTTAAACCACATGATGGAAAAATAGATATTAGCAAGAAATAGTCACTAAACGGTGCCATGGAATGAACCAGGTCCCGATTCTCACGGTGCATGCCCGCACGCCCGTCACTTGGCATGTGCGTCACCTCAATACTAAACACATAACATATAGTTAGGGGTTTCGAATCCTCAGACCCAAGTTTGGAAGCGTTACTTACCTCAAACCAAGCCAAAATCCTACTCCGCGGTGCCTTTGCCTCTCGAACCGGCCTCCAAATGTCCCGAATCTAGCCAAAAGCAATACAATATAATCAATATAGGCCAAGGAACCAATTTCACATGAAAATTTACTTAATTGGACACAAATCCCGAAATTCATCCAAACCTGGCCCCCCGGTCCCACGTCTCGAAATCCGACAAAAATCACATAACTAGAAAGCACATCCAATCATGAGTCTATACATATGAAATTCATCAAAATCCGACTCAATTTGGCCCCTCAAATCCTCAAATCAAACTCTCTAGAATCCCAAGCCCTGATCCCATATTTTCACCCTGAGTCTTCACTAATTACATGATTAAACTATGAGGGCTCAAGCAACTTACCTCACTGATAATCCCTTGATTCGCTCCTCTGAATTGCTCCTAAAATCTTCAACACCGACTGAAAATGCTGAGGAATGGACCAAAATTTTCGAAGTCCACAATTTATACTTTCTGCCCAGAGATATCGCATCCACAGTCCAAATGTCGCTTCCGCGAGGTCGTTTACACATAAATTAACATCCCGTCAACTTTCCCAACTTAAGCCCTCACAAAAGAGACTAAGTGTCTTACCCTCTCCTAAACCACTCCAGACCCGAACCAACTAACCCAACATATCATAATGTAGCTGAAGAACACAAAAAGAAGAAGAAATGGGGAAACAGGGGTGTAACTCTCGAAATGACCGGCCAGGTCATTTCATCCTCTCCCTCTTAAAAAAACGTTCATCCTCGAACGATTCTAGAAACATACATGAAGCCTCAAATAGGTGCAGGTATCTTCTCCACCTCCCGCTCGATCTCCAAAGTGGCCTCCTCCATAGGCTGACCTCTCCATTGCACTTTCACTGAAGCTATATCCTTTGATCTCAACTTTCGGACCTGCCGCTTCAAAACAGCCACTGGCTCCACATCATAAGTCAAATCACCATCTAACTAAAACGGGGTGAATTCCAAGACATGAGACAGATCGCCAATACACTTCCAAAGCATAGAAACATGTAATACTAGATGCACACCCGACAAACTAGGTGCCAAAGCAAGCTCATAAACCACCTCCCCAACTGGAGATCTATACCTTCTACCCATATAAAGACTCATACAGAGCCATCTGAATACTTGACTGATAACTATTGTTGTAAGAAAACTCCACGAGCGGTAGAAATTGGTCCCATGAACCCCCAAAATCAATGACACAAGCGCGTAAACTGTCCTGCAATATCTGAATAGTGCGCTCGGACTGTTTGTCCATTTGAGGGTGAAAAGTTGTGCTCATATCAACCCGAGTACCCAGCTCTCGTTGCACAGCCCTCCAAAATTGCAATGTAAACTGAGTACCTCTATCTGAAATGATAGAAATTGGGACACCATGCAGGCGAATAATATCTCGGATATAAATCTCAGCTAACTGCTCTGATGAATAGGTAGCACACACAAGAATGAAGTCCGTGGACTTGGTCAGCTGATCCACAAACACCCAAATAGCATCGAACTTCCTCAAAGTCTGTGGGAGTCTAACTATGTAATCCATGGTGATCCTCTCCCACTTAGACTCTGGAATCTCTATCTGCTGAAGCAAGCCACCCGGTCTCTGATGGTCATATTTCACTTGCTGACAATTGAGACACCGAGCTACAAACCCCACTATATTTTTCTTCATTCTCCTCCACCAATAGTGCTGTCTCAAATCCTGGTATATTTTTGCGGCACCTGGATGGATTGAATACCACGAGCTATGGGCCTCTTCCAAAATCAACTCACGAAGCCCATCTACCATGGCACCCATATCTGGCCCTGCATCCTCAATATCCTATCATCACCAATAGTCACATCTCTAGCATCATCATGCAGAACCTTGTCCTTAAGAAAAATAAAATGAGGATCATTATTCTAGCGCTCTCCGATACGATCAAACAAGGAAGACCGAGAAACCACACAAGCTAGGACCCGATTGGGATCCGAAATATCCAACCTCACAAACCGATTGGCCAAAGCCTGAACATCCACTGTAAGAGGTCTCTCACCAACAGGAAGGAATGCAAGACTACATATACTCACTACCTTTCTACTCAAGGCATTGTCCACCATATTGGCCTTTCCTGGGTGATACATAATAGTAATATCATCGTCTTTTAACAACTCAAACCATTTCCGTTTCCACAAATTGAGATCCTTTTTCTTGAACAAGTGTTGGAGGCTACGATGATCAGTAAACACCTCACAAGATACACCATAGAGATAGTGACTCCAAATCTTCATCGCATGAATAATGGCAGCCAACTCCAAATCATGAACATGATAGTTCTTCTCATGGGGCTTCAACTGACGAGAAGTATAAGAATCACTCTACCCTCCTGCATCAACACACACCTAATGCCACTATATAACCTGAAGCTATGTCATAAGTAACACTGGAGTTGTGGTCAAAGTGGTCTTGGGCTTTTGAAAGCTCACCTTACACTCATCCTACCCCCTGAAAGGAGCACCCTTTTGGGTCAATTTGGTCAAGGATGATGCAATAGATAAAAATCCCTAATCGAACCGATGGTAATAACCTACCAAACCAAGAAAGATATGAATTTTTGTGGCTGAGACAGTCTCCTCCTACTCTTGTCCGCCTCTATCTTCTTCGGATCAACCTGAATACCCTCACTGGACACCACGTGCCCCTAGAAAGCCACTGAACTAAGCCAAAACTCACACTTGGAGAACTTAGCATAAAGCTTCTCCTCCCTCAACCGCTGCAATACAACTCTCAAATGCTCGGTGTGCTCCTCCTGGCTACGAGAGTACACCAGGATATCATCAATGAATACAATAACAAACAAGTCGAGATAAGGCCAAAACACACTGTTTATCAAATGCATGAACGCTACTGGGGCATTGGTCAGCACAAAAGACATCACAAGGAACTCATAATGACCATATCGGGTCCTGAAAGTTGTCTTAAGACTGCCTCAGTCCCTAATCTTCAACTGGTGATACCCTAACCTGAGATCAATCTTAGAGATCACACTCGCTCCCTGAAGCTAGTCAAATAAATTATCAATACGAGGTAAAGGATACTTGTTCTTGATTGTGACTTTGTTCAACTACATATAATCAATGCATATTCTCATAGTGCCATCCTTATTCTTCACAAATAGGACAAGTGCACCCCAAGGTGACACACTAGGCCGGATAAACCCCTTATTAAGGAGTTACTTAAGCTGCTCCTTCAATTCTTTTAACTCCGCCGGTGCCATATGATACGGTGGAATAGAAATATTCTGTGTACCCAGCACCAAATCAATACCAAAATCAATATCCCTGTCCGGCAGCATGCCCGGCAGGTGTGCAGGAAACACATCCGAAAAATCTCTTGCCATTGAAACTGAATCAATAGTAGGAGTCTCTGCACTGACATCCCTTACAAAGGAAAAATACGAAAAACAACCCTTCACAACCATCCACTAGGCCTTCAACCATGAAATCACTCTGTTGGGAACATAATCTGATAAACCTCGCCACTCAATCCGCAGCACCCCTAGCATAGCCAATGTCACCATCTTAGCGTGACAGTCAAGAATAGCATGACACGGAGACAACCAATCCATGCCCAATTTCACTTTAAAATCAACCATACTAAGCAGCAAAAGGGGTGCTCAGGTCTCCAAACCCCCAATAGTCACCACACAAGACCGATATACATGGTCTACTACAACCGTATTACCCACATGGGTAGATACATAAACATATTAACAAGTGACTCGGGGGGCATATCCAAATAACGAGCAAAATATGACAACACATATGAAAAAGTTTAACCAGGATCAAATAATACAGAGGCATCCCTATGACAAACTGAGATAATACCTGTGATCACAACATTTGAAGTAATAACATCTGACATGCAAGGGATCACATAGAAATAGGCCTGATCGCCACCTGATCATCCTTCCCTTCTAGAGCAACCCCTAGCTGACTGTACTCAACCCCAACCTGGCTGGGAAGGTGGGGAAGTAACTGGTGCTGAAGCCGAAGGCTAACTCTTCTGTTGGGATAAACCTCCCGTAAGGTGGGGACAAAATATCTTGATACGACCCAAATATTCACACTCAAAGGAACCACTCCCGACGAATAGCGGTGGGTACTCAAGGGAGCCCCGAATTGCAGGATACCCAATAGAAGAACCAGATATAGATGAACCCTAAGCTGATGGTACATAAGTCAAACTCTAAGCCGGAAGAGCATTGAGAGATGAGTGGCCTTGTTGTGAAATGTGTGGACCATGGCCAGATGATCCACCCCAGTGACCTGGATGAGTTGACTAAGCATGTCTGAATGGATGGCCTCTGCTGGGATGGAACTGACCTCTAGAAGGAACACCACAAAAATTACTAGATCCTTGAGTCCTTTTGCCTCCATTTCAACTCACTCCTAATGGAAAACCGACTCCATCTCTCGAGAAATGTCAACTATCTCCTCAAAAGAAGCACCCAACACCCTCTCTCTGGTCATAAGAATCTGTAACTGATATGCGAGGCCATCCACAAACTTCATAATATTATCCCTGCCTGTAGGAACCAACCAAACAACATGACGAGCTAACTCAGAAAACCTCATCTCATACTGCATCACTATTATATCATCCCGATGCAATTGCTCGAACTGCTTGCGCAGCTCCTCTCTACGGGACTGCTGCCAAGTAAGGGGCGCTACACCAATAGGCCTACACCTCTCATAAGCCTCCCACCAAGTAAACACAGCTCCCAAGAACTAAAAGGTATTAACAAGACCCAAATGGTCTCTAGAATACCCGTTATACAGAGAATCCTCTAACACTTATTCAAGAACCCAAGGCATCCTCGCCTTCAGTACTACTAAAAGTCGGAGACTGAAGTCTACCAAATCTCTCCAATATACGCTGCACGTCATCAGGCATGACTGGAACCACATAGTCCTGAGCAGGTGATACCGGTTGGGCTCCTGAGCAAGATTGGTGCACATGATAAAAAACTGACCTAAGGTCTCTTGAAGACATCGAATAACAATAGGCACAGCCGGTGCCTGAGCTGGTCCCACTGGTGTATCCACAACTGGACCTGATCATGAACTATGGTGACTGCTGGATCTGTAGGTGCTGCCCTAGCTATTGTACGGGCTTTACCCTTACCCCTACCACAACCTCGACGCGACCTCGGCCTCTCGTGGCCCCCATTGGTGGGTGTTGGTCTTGACTGGTAGCATGTGTCCTCACCATCTCTAAAAGAATAGAATAACAAACGTTTATTTGCTAGAATAAATAGATTAACATGACAAGAATTCAAGAATTTGAAGTTTTCCTAAAGGTTCTGCAGCCTCTCGAAGATAAGTACAAAAGTCTCCATACCTATCCGGAAGACTCTACTAAACTTGCTCATGACTTGTGAGACCTATGTAACCTAAGCTCTGATACCAAGTTCTCATGACCCAAAATTAAACCCGGTCGTGATGGAGCCTATCATGGGACTAGGCAAGCCGACATACTCCGAAAACAATTCGATATTTCATTAAAAGATCGATAAAAGCCTTTTTCATACTAAAATTTCATAAAAGAGTTCAACTCTAAACAAAGTGCGGAAATAAATAGCCCGACATCGGGATGTCACTAAGTCAAGAGCAAGTACTGCAAAATGTTCTGAAATAGCAAGACTAATAAAGTCTGACAGTAAACAAAATACACTAAAGAGAAGATAAAGAAGGAGAAAAGTAGGACTGCGATCGCCAAATAGCTACCTTGCTATCTCCGATGAAAGTTTGCAACTGGAATAGTCAATAGTAGCTACCGTGGACAGAGATACATGGATTTGCACACACGGTGCATAGGGTAGCGTGAGTACACCAACTCAGTAAGTAAGAAGTCCAAACTATGGACTGATATGTAGTGACGTACTTAACTTCAACAACTAATAGAAATAAACTGTACAAAAAAGTAGGCATGCTTTCAATTCAAGTATTGAACTCAAGCAGTGCAGTAAATACAGATCAGGAAAATGTGAAGTATAAAGCTCAGCTAATCTCTACGTGCCAATGCACATAATTTATGAAAATTTACCATGTACCTCCACTCGGAATGCTCAACCACTACATACTGTGTATGGCCATTCGCCTTAGGAAAGATCCATCCAAAAATATATACACATCCCTAAGAATAATTACTCAGTACCTAGGAAGGCCATTCAACCCTCATGGGTAAGATCTATCTCCAGGTATAAATGCATCAGACAAGATCCATGTCCAAGGAAAATCCATCCCTTTGTAATATAAACTGCGCTCACTAGGGATGTGTTACAGACACCGGAGGGGCTCCTACAGCCCAAGAACTATCATAATCATCGACATAACTGTTGTGATGTGCAGCCCAATCCCATAATTATCACTCATAATGAGGCTTTCAGCCTCACTCAGGCATCACTCTCTAGTCTCAGCCAGATGCTCACAATGCTATAAAAGTAGCTCGAAACGATGATATGATGTGCCAAATAATAACAACTGAGACTGAGACATGATATGAAATGCATGAATAAGACTGAGTATAGAATATCAATGAAACTAACTAGATGACAGTAAGAAACAACAACTCGGGTCCCAACAATATCGGCGTGAAGCCCTAATATGATATCTTGCATGATATACAACTTATTTACTTAACCACACAATGGAAACATGGATATCACCAAGAAAGCGTCACTAAACGGTGCCATGGAATGAACTAGGTCCCGATTCTCACGGTGCACGCCCGCAGGCCCCTCACATGGCATGTGTATCACCTGAATACTAAACACATTTCACATATTTCGGTGTTTCAAACCCTTATAACCAAGTTTGAAAGCGTTACTTACCTCCAACCATGATAAAATCCTACTCCGCGACGCCTTTTCCTCTCGAACCGGCCTCTAAACATGCCAAATCTAGCCAAAAACAATACAATGTAATCAATATAGGCCAAGGAACCAATTCCACATAAAAATTTACTTAATTGGAAACGAATCCCGAAACTCACCCAAACCCGGTCCCTTGGGCCCATGTCTTGGAATCTAACAAAAATATCAAAACTATAAATCCCATCCACTCACGAGTCCATACACTTGAAATTCATCAAAATCCGACTCCATTTGCCCCCTCAAATCCTCAAATCAAACTCCAGAATCCCAAGCCCTAATCCCTAATTTTAACCCCTAATATTCACTAATTCATGATTAAACAATAGGAAATCACCACATATACGAGTATTAGGGCTCAAGCAACTTACCTCACTGACAATCCCTTGAATCCCTCCTCAAAATCGCTCCCAAAAGCTTCAAAACCGATTGAAAATGGTGAAGAATGGATCAAAATTTGTGAAGTCCACAATTTATACTTTATGCCATGAGATACCTCTTCTGCAGTCTAAATGTTGCTTCTATGATGCGGCAGCTGCAAAAAATCCATTATAAGTGCGGTTCCCACTTATTCCCTCAAAATCCGCTTCTAAGGTCACAATATCACACCTACGATCTCGCAGGTGCACTCCAATTCTTGCACCTACGCTTCAAGCCCAAGCCACTCCTTCCCGCATCTGCGAGCCTTTCTTCGCTTCTGCGGGCCTCACACATGTGGTTCGCACTCCGTATGGGCGTTTAAGATAGAACTAGCAGCTTCAGCTGCACTTTCCAAATGCCAAACTCTTCGTTAACCATCCAAAATCGTCCCGAGCCCCTCGGAACCTTATCCAAAAATACTAACAATTCATATCTAAACAAACAAACTTAGTCAAACCTTTGGAACACTCAAAACAACATCAAAACACAAAATTACCCTCAGATTCAAGCCTAAGAACTTCTGAACTTCCAAATTCTGCAAATGAAGTTGAAACTTATCAAAACACCTCTGAATGGCCTGAAATTTTGCACACACGTAAAAAATAACACCACGAACTTACTCCAACTTCTGGAATTCCATTCCGACCATGATATCAATTTTTCCAATGTAGACCAAAATTGCCAAAATTCTAACTTTTGCCAATTCATGCTTAATTCTACCACGGACCTCCAAATCCCATTTCAGATGCGCTCCTAAGTCCAAAATCACCCAATAGAGCTAACATAACCATAAAAGTTCAAATTCGAGGTCGTTTACATATAAGTCAGCATCAGATCAAGTTTCTTAACTTAAGCCTTTACAAAAGAGACTAAGTGTCTCAAACCATCTCCTGAACCACTCCAAACCCAACATATCATTATATAGCGGAATAACACAAAAAGAAGCAAAAATGGGAAAACCAGGCTATAACTCTTGAAATGAACATCTGGATCATTACAATTCAGTAGAAGAAGGAAAGAGCTGAACGAAGAAATAGGAAGAAGGAACATGTTCAACCCAAGAAAAGCAACATCAAATGATCAATAAAGGCTATAGTCGCTGCTTGGGGAGATAGCTCAGATAAAAGCTCAGATGATGATGAACGAGCTCTTATGGCTATTGGAGAATCTGATGAAGAAGCTGATATAAGTGTTTCTCATCTCAAAGACAAGATTAAATTATTGTCTAAGGAAAGGTATTTTGAGTTGCTCCTAGAGCTAATTGATGAATCTGATGGCTTTGAGCTGCTAATAGCCTTTCATGTATAAGTTTAATTTTCTCGATTGCCTATTGCACCAATTTTGGTCCTACTAACATAGTTTCCCCAACATCGAACCACCCTATAGGTGAACTACACTTCTATTCATAAAGAGACTCGTATGGAGCCATCTAAATACTTGAATGATAGCTATTATTATATGCGAACTCAATAAGCGGCAGATGATCATCCCAGCTACCTTTGAAGTCTGTCACATAAGCTCGTAACATATCCTCAAGTGTTTGAATAGTACACTCAGCATGTTCGTCTGGCTGGGGATGAAATGCTATACTAAGACTTACTTGAGCCTCTAATACTTTTTGGAAGGACCTCTAGAAGTTAGCTGTAACATGAGCTCCTCTATCCGAGATAATATATACAGGGACACCATGTTGTCGTACTATCTTCTTATTGTAAATCCTTGCATAATCCTTTGCAGAATATGTAGTCCTAACGTGCATAAAAAAGGTTGACTTTGTTAGCCTATCAACAATCACCCATATCGAATCAAACTTACGCTGGGTACGAGGTAAGCCTACGATAAAATCCATATTGCTTACTTCTCATTTCCAAGTCAGAATCTCCATAGCCTATAATAGTCCACCGTTTTGTGATGCTCAATCTTAACTTGCTGTCAGTTAGGACACTAAGAAACAAACTCTGCTATATCCTTTTTCGTTCCATCCCACCAATATACTTCCCTGATATCATGATACATCTTTGTCACTCCTGGATGGATAGAATAATGAGAATAGTGAGTTTTTCCCATAACCTACAAACACGACACTACAATATTAAGGACACATAATCGTCCTTGATATCTGAGGACCTCGTCTTTTGTAATTTCAAATGATGTCTTCTTGTTATAAGGGGTGGTATCCCTATAATGAACTAACATAGGATCCTCCCACTGGCGTTCCTTACTTCAGTTACTAAGGAGGATGTTGCCGTATCATGAATAGTAATTCAAATATCACTTGATTCCAGTAACCGAACTCCAAGACTAGCTAGCTGATGAATCTCATGGGCTATTCCCATTTTTTCTAGCTCTAAATATGATAGGCTACCCATAGATCTACGGCTGAGGGAATTAGCTACTACGTTTGCCTTCCTTAGATGGTATAAAATATCAACGTCATAGTCTTTAAGTAGCTCTAACTATCTCATTTGACGTAAATTCAAAACCTTTTGCTTGAAGACACACTGGAGGCTCTTATTATTCGCATAGATATCAACATGAATACCATACAAGTAGTTCCTCCACATCTTTAGTGCATGAATCACTGCGGCAAACTCTAAATCGTGGGTAGGGTAGTTCTTCTCGTGCTTTCTTAGTTGTATTGAATTATAAGATACAACCTTACAATACTGCATTAGCACACAACCCAACTCCAATGCATGATGCTTCATAATAGATAACATAACCATCAGTCCCTTTTGGGAGCATTAGAACCGGTGCTGAAGTTAATATGTCCTTCAATACTTGGAAACTCTGTTCGCAAGCATCAGTCCATTGAAACTTTGCTCCCTTCTGAATCAACCTTGTCAAAGGTGCTGAAAGGGAAGAAAATCCCTTTACAAATCTCCTGTAATAACCTGCCAAACCGAGAAAGCTATGAACCTCCTTTGGTGTTGTGGGTCTAGGCCAAGTCTTTAATGCCTCAATCTTTTGTGTATCCACCCGGGTGCATTCACCCGAAATAATATGCCCAGGGAAAGCTACAGAGTTCAACCAAAATTCATATTTAGAGAATTTTGCATACAATTTCCCTTTTTGTAGAACTCTGAGCATAGTACACAAATGATCTGAATGCTCAGCCTCTGAACAAGAATAGACCAATATATCATCAATAAATACAATTACGAATAGATCTAATAGGCCTAAATCACAGTTCATCAATTCTATGAATACCGTTGGGGTATCAGTCAAACCGAACGACATAACACGAAACTCAAAGTGCCCGTATCAGGTCCTAAATGCTGTCTTTGGAATAACTTCCTGCTTAACCCTTACCTGATGGTACATGGACCTCAAGTCTATCCTTGAAAAACACTTGGCACCTTGCAACTGATAAAATAAATCATCAATCCTCGGGAGAGGATACTTACTCTTGATCGTCACCTTATTCAACTATCTATAATCAATACATAACCGTAAGGAACCATCTTTCTTCCTCACAAATAACACAGGTGCTCCCCACGGTGATGTACAAGGCCTAATAAAGCCTTTTTCAAGCAAGTCCTTTAGTTGTTCCTTCAACTCTTTCATATCTGCAGGGGCCATTCTATAAGGAGGAACATATATTGGATGAGTATCTGGTAGTAAGTCAATGGCAAACTCAATTTCTTGCTCTGGCGGAAGATCGGGAATCTCATCGGGAAAAATATCAGGAAACTTATTAACCACAGGGATTGACTGAATAGTTGGTGACTCTACTTCCATATCCTAAACCCAAACTATGTGATAAATACATCCCTTTCTAATCATCTTCCTTGCCTTAAGATAAGAAATAAATCTACCTCTCGGCGATGCCGTATTACCTTTCCACTCTAAAACAGTCTCCACTGGAAATTGAAATCGGACTATCTTTGATCTACAATCAACATTGGCATGGCAAGAAGCCAACCAATCCATACCCATTATAACATCAAATTCTACCATATCTAACTCGATTAGGTTCGCTACGGTAGATCAACTATGAACCACTATTATACAACCCCTACATACTTGCTTAGCTATCACTGAGTCCCCAACAAGTGTATACACCTCAAAGGATTAATCAATTCAGGTTTTATTCCAAACCTACTAGCAACCAACAAAGTAAAATATGATAAGGTGGAACCTGGGTCAATCAATGCATATACATCATATGAAGAGACTAATAATATACCTGTAACAACATAAGGGGATGACTCCTGATCCCGTCATCTTGCCCATGCATAAATGCAGTTCTGAGGACTGCTCGAGCGAGATGCTATGCCTCTGCGTCTACCATGAATCATTGGTTCTTGTGAACTTCGCCTAGAGGGGCGTATTGATGATGACAAACCAGCTACAGATCCTGCTGGCTGAGCTATGCATGCATCACCTATTATCGGACAATCCCTCATAATGTGGCCCAGATAACCACAAGTGTAACAAACACCTAATCCCATACGGCACTACCCGACATGTTGTTTAACACACTGAGCACATCGTGGCAAGGGCGGCCTCATCTAACTTGACTCACCCTTATATAGAGAAGCTGAGGCCCTAGAATTTGACCAGGCCCTTAATATATGGAACGATCAAATCTCTTACTGCCAAACTAAGAGGGTTCTCTAGCCGATGGCTGGGCTGGATACCTCGGGTACTATTGTCTCTGAACCCTTCAAAACTCACCAGAAGAACCTGAAGACCTTGCTCTCTTATTCTAGGCCCTATCATGCTCGCGATCGGCCCTCTATTTCTGCTTACGATCCTCTACACCCTGTATGCCTGAATACGAGAAATATCTATGTTTGGATGAAGTGAGACTGACATAAAATCGTTAAGCAAGTGCGGATCTAATCCCATCACGAACCGATGAACCCGATCCTCCATCTTAGATACAATAGTAGCATCATACGGAGCTAACAAATCAAACTGAAGACTGTACTCCCAAACACTCATGTTACCCTGCTGAAGGGTCAAGAATCTATCAACTCTGGCTTGCCTAAGCTCTGGTTGTAGATAATGATGAAAAAAAGCTTTTATAAACTCCTGCCACGCTGCTGGAGGGGCATTCTCACCTCTGGACAACTCCCAAGACTTGTACCAATTAACTACAACATTCTGAAGTCTATGGGAAGCTAGCTCAACCGACTCAGTTGTAATGGCCTTTATTACCATTAATGTCCTCTACATTCTATTGATAAATACCTGAGGGTCCTCATTTTGATTTTCTCCAGTGAATATCGGAGGGTCCAAATTAATGAAATCACTAACCCTTGCACTAACGGACCCATCTGCATGATTGATGCCTACTTTTTGACGCAGAGCTTGCACGACTACTAATCAAGTTAATAGTTGAATAACATCTTTCATCTCCTGACCCAGTGTATCTAGCTGAGGAGCTTAACGTTTAGGGGTGGGCACTTGAGCTGGTGCTCCTGGGAGCTCTTCTAGAAAGGGCCGGGTATGTGAAGTCTGAGATAGAATCTCACTATGAGACCCTCCCCAAGCCCTGATAACTCGTGGCGCTTGACTAGTAGTCTCACCAGCCATGCACTTTCCCTTCTAGGTGGCTGTAGTCTTTGGAGGAATCATTGAAAATATAACATATCATTAGGAACATGAATTCTCATATCGCACGATCTAAGATAAGAAGAGAGGATAACATCCTATATGTCCTTTAGCCTCCTGTCGATAAGTGTGGTACACAACACACCCATAAAGAAGACTCTACTAGACATGGTCTATAGACAACCGTAGGACAGAACAACTCTAATACTACTTTTATTGCGACCCAAACCGATGGGCCGCGACGAGTGCCTGAGTCCTACCTGTCGAACACCCTTAAGCATGCGACTAACATATAAACATGAATAATATCTGCTAAATTATGAGAGTAACATGCGTGAGGAAAACCTGTCCAAAAGACATATGTACATATATGTGCGAAATATAGTGGGCGAGCCGGCATGACTGCTATATACAACTATATAGCCAAAACTGAAAGCCGACAAGGCCACAGACTATCAAACTATACATAACTGTCTACAGACCTCTAATAGAAATACAACTGTACAAATACGGGACTAGTGTGGTGCACAACACACCCATAAAGAAGAATCTACTAGACATGGTCTATAGACAACCCTAGGATAGAACAACTCTAATACTACTTTTGTCGCGACCCAAACCGATAGGCCACGACGAGTGCCCGAGTCCTACCTGTCGAACACCCTTAAACATGCGACTAACATATAAACATGAATAATATCTGCTAAATTATGAGAGTAACATGTGTGAGGAAAACTTGTCCAAAAGACATATGTACATATACGTGCGAAATATGGTGGGCGAGCCGGCACGACTGCTATATACAACTATATACCCAAAACTGAAAGCCGACAAGGCCACAGACTATCAAACTATATATAACTGTCTACAGACCTCTAATAGAAATACAACTGTACAAATACGGGACTCAACCACGTCATACCTATATATATATATATATATATATATATATATATATGTACACATGCATATCGTACCAAAATCAAAAGTAGCTCCGGATCAAGTTGAGCACGCCAACTCTCGCTAATGAAGAATCCTAAGAAGGGGGACCGTCAGCTTGCCTACCTGCACATGCGGGCATGAAATGTAGGCCCTGGAAAGTAGGGTATCAGTACGAATAATGTACCGAGTATGTAGGGTATGGAAATCACTATATAAGATACATAGTTGAAACATAGAATAAGGAATCCCGCCTATAAATCTAAATAATTTTGCAAATCATGAAACAATTATCATATCATACACGTGCATGTAAATGTCCTGTCTTGTCATGCATAGGTATAGGTATACATAACATTATCAAGCCTCTGAGGGCATCCCATCATATCACATCGGCCATTGTGGGAAAAATCATCAACATTTACCAACTGATCAGGTGGTGGTGCATATATAATATCGTAACCTTTTTCCATATCCCATATACATATATATACATATAAATACGCATATATAACGCCATATGGTCATAGGTCGATGTACATATATAAATGCATGATAATAAGTTAATAATCTCAATATTCCTTTCGCCTAACTTTATCAACTGCGTATTATTTTGAGACCCATGAACAGAAGATATAATAATATGTCACATGGGGAATCAAGAACATAAAGACCCCTATTATTTCTATGAATAGAGTCGTTTGTGAAAATAGTGCATTTGCTCGTTTCTTCTGTATAACTTGAATCATGCCAAGGAGTAAGAAGAGATAGCCTTAACATACCTCAGATGATTCTGTTAACCAATCACAACCTATATACAAATAGGTGGTTTTGGCAATTTCGGACATGTTATTCCAAACTAACAATGTGCAGCTTTTTATTTCAATAAACTAGTTTCATGTTTCTTAGGAACTAATTCATCTCTTAAATATATGCACTACCAAGACCATGTTAAATACTAGCTCCAACAATGCGTTCAATCAACGTGAGAAAGGAAGCAACCTTGAAAAGCCTACTAACTACTCTAAGTGCACAACAGATATTACTACCATTAGTGGGGTGAAAAGATTGTATTTCCTATATTAAGTTTAGATGTATTCAGTATTTGTAATGTTGGAGGATTAGAAACATAGCAGCTAAAATTGTAGAAATTTTATAGGACTTTTCTAAGAAATTTCGTTGCTAAGGTGCCAAACCTCCATCTGGTTGTAGTATTGAAAATGTTAGAAATGGAATAGTGTGTAACTAAAATATTAATTTGCCACCTAATGAAAATTGACTAAGAGTCGTGTTTTCAAGAAGCTTTCTGCCACGTGGGGATGGTTTTTTAAATCTTTATCCACTAATTTATTAATTAATTAGGTAACATTATGTTATCCGATAATTAACCAATTACCCACATAATTAAGAATTATCTTAAATTATTTAAAATACTACTTATTTTTATTATACTTTATACATCATAGTATCACGGTGATATGGTACCTTGTACGGACTAGTTCGTAAATATCTGGTATTATAGCTTAGACCGTATTTTATTCCAAATCGATAACCTTCAACGAAACTCATTTTCTTTAATTCGTGTACCTTTTACCCTTCATGGCACTTACTCATCGCTTGTTATAAATAGCATAAATACAGTAACCTCAAGATAATCTCATCCATGAGTCTACGTCGAGAAACTAAAGAGGAAACTTTAACGTACAAAAACACGATATGTAACAAGTGTGGAGTGAAGAATCTGCTGGACAAAAAGAAAGTGTGAGAGAAACATGGGGAAGTGGGTCGGGTAAAGGTGCTGAGGGGTTTGTTAGATTAGGGAAGAATGCTCAAGGACCTGTTCCATCTGAGCAGGAACCCCTCGCAAACCTACTGAAAAAGGTGTCTGACAGGTACAATCCTAAAAAGAAAAGTAGTTCAGGAGTCAAACTCCCTGGTACTGCTAGGGCAAACAAGAAAATAAAGGCTGCTTCATCTATCCCTATAAAGACTCCTCCTACAAGAGGAAGAGCTATAAGAGTCAGAAGAAGCAAAATGAGGTTGAATTCGAAAAGGCCTTAGAAGAAAGCCGTTGCAAAAGGAAAGAGGAAGGAGATTGAGCATGTTGAGGCAGTTAACATTGATGAGACGGTGTAATGACCCGACTTGTCGTTTTGAGCATTTGCACTTTGCTCGGTCATTTGAGGTCACGAGTAGCTCCGTATTATGTATTATGACTTATGTGAACCATCGATTTGGGTTTTTAGGATATTCAGGATTGCTTTGGAAGAATCATTCTTAGCTAGAAGCTTTAAATTTGGAAGGCTTGAGAAAGTTTTGACCTTGTATTATTCGACATTGGATTGGATTTTTGATGGTTGCGTTAGCTCCGTTGGGTGATTTTGAACTTAGGAGTGCGTCCGGATCGTGATTTGGAGATCCATGGTAGAATTTGGCTTGAATGGCGGAAGTTGGAATTTTGGTCAGTTTGATCGAGAGTGGACTTTCTGATATCGATATCGGATTTCAATTCCGGAAGTTGGAGCAGGTCTATAAGGTCTAATGTGACCTGTGTGTAAAATTTGAGGTCAACCGAATGTTATTTGATATGTTTCGTCATCGGTTGTGTAAGTTTAAGTTTCATAGTTTCATAGTGCAATGATTACGAATTGAGGTGTTATTCGTTGTTTTGATGTTGTTATGTGTTATTTGAGGCCTCGAGTAGATTTGTGTGATGTTATGGGACTTGTTGGTATATTTCGTCAGGGTTCCGAGTGGCTCGAGTTAGTTTCGGACGAGGTTCAGATCATTTTCATTTCATGTTGCATTGTTGAAGGCTGCTAGTTCTGGAGTTTCCACATCTATGAAAAAATGCACGTAGATGCGAGTCCGCTGATGCGTACAGTTGATCGCTGAAGCAAATTTTGGGTCGGTGAACAAGAGTCGCAGGTGCAAAGATTCTCCCGCACCTGCGTGGTCGCAGAAATGGATGTTGCGCAAGTGCGTTAGGTTTTTCCGTACCTACGGTTGCGCAGATGCGTGGTATGGATCGTAGAAGGAGGGCCCAATTTTAGTGTTTCATCGCAGAAGCGGAGTTTTTGTCGCTTCTGCGACACCGCATATGCGGTTATATGTCCGCAGAAGCGGAAGTACTAGGCAGAATGATAAATAAAAGGGTTCACGATTTTGGCTTCATTTTGACATTTCCAAGCTTGGAATAAGGCAATTTTTAGAGCAATTCTCACCATATGAATTGGGGTAAGCCATTCTACACTCGTTGTTGGTTATATTTCATGAATCTATCTTTGATTTTAGCTTTTTCTTGATTAATTGAAGGAGGTAATTGGTGGTTTCAGCCTAAAATTTCATAATATGAATTTTTGAGTTTTGAACACATTTGGAGTCAGATTAGAGTGAAACTAGTATGGTTGGACTCGTAATTGAATGGGGTGATAGATTTTTTAAGTTTTGTCGAGTTTCGAGGTGTGGGCTTGGGTGTGATTTTCAGCCAGATTTTGGAATTGATGTAGAATTCAATCTTTATCTATTGTAATTGCTTCCTCAGGCTTTATCTGATGTATTTGAGTTGCTTTTGGCTAGTTTTGAGTCGTTCGGAGGTCGGTATGTGTGTGATTGAATTCTTAGAGCATCGCTTGGCTTGCTCGATGTTGGATCAAATTTTTTAAGATTAAGTAACTCTTCTAAACTTAGTGCTGAGGGTATAAAACCCCGAATTGCATGCTATATGATTGATGTTGAGGTGACAGGCGTGTGGGCGTGCACCCTGTGAATGGTGACTCTATTCTTTTCAAGGCATTGAATATCGGCTCTATTTTGTTGATATTTATGTTTTCACAATGTGATAGAGTAAATGAGTTGTACATCATGTTAGATATCATGATTAGGCTTTGTGTTGATATTGTTGGGACCCATAGGGGTTGTTTCTTGCTATCATATCATTGATTTCCTTAATATTTCATACTCAGTCACATTCATGCATTCATATCATACCTCACTCTCAGTTGTTACATGTTGATACATCATATCATTGTTCCCGGTTAGTTTTGATGATATTGTGAGCCCGTGGGTGAGACTCGAGAGTTTGATGATTGAGAAAGGCCGAGAGCTTGATTTTGAGAGACAGTTGTTGGATCGGGTTGTACGCCGCAACATATTTGATTTATTATTGAGTTAGGCCGAGGGACTTATGCCATGATATCTTGTTATAGCGCTTGGGCTGAAGGTGCCCCTCCGGAGTCTGCACACCCTAGTGAGCACGGTTGATTATATTTAGGGATGGATCTTCCCTTAGTATGGATATGGATCTTCTCCATGAGGCTGGATTGGCATATTTCCTCGGTAATGGAGACTGATTTTCAGTGATGTATATATTTCGGGATGGATCTTCCCTAGGCTGTATGAGCCATATAAAGTATCGAGTAGTTGAGCATTTATATATATACCTAGAGATGCATCTTCTCCATAGAGCCAGAATGGCCCTTTCTCGGTACTAGGCGACTTATAGTCTGTGTTGTATATGTTCCGGGATGGATTTTCCCTGGGCGGTGTGGACCATATACAGTGCTGAGTGGTTGAGTATGATGAGCGGAATGTTCCATACAATGAGGTTGAATACTCTGAGAGTGTGAGTACATGATTCATCTCTGAGGTACATGGCATTGGCATGCATATATGACATACATGCATTAAGACACATCTTCCTCATATTGTACGGTATCACGTCATTCATGATAGTTTTACACACATTGATATGTTGTGACAGAGAGGTATATCATACTTGCCCTTTGGAAAGAAAATGAAACATCTTATCTATTATGAAAACGTTTTTCTGAAAAAGAAATACAACTTACAAACTATCACATATTTCACGACGTTTTCGGTAAAGAATTTGGTTTTTTTAACTGATATTCTTGAAAGGGGGAACCATTTTTTGGAAAACTATAAAAATGCTGAGCATTTTATCTTTGAGATACTTCTTATGCACTTGATTTACATTGTTATGAACTGCTATTGGATATTAGTGTTGGAACCGACCTATATTTTAGCTCGTTACCGCTTTCAACCTAAGGTTAGGTTTGTTACATTTTGAGAACATGGGGTCGGTTGTACTCATACTGCACATCGTGCACATTGCGTGCAGATACAAAATGTCGATGTTATTGTGTTTGACGATTGCTGGATTAAAAGACGTACCTGCGTTCTTGTTGTATACGGACTCTTGTTCATGGTAGCTGTAGATTATAAAAAAACTATGTTTATGTACTTTTCAAACAGAAGATGTATTTGTTCTATATCAGCTTTATAAACTCTATTCTTAGAATCTCATGATTTGTACTACCAGTCATTGGGAAATGTAATAGATCTAGATAATTCATTTTGTTTAATTGACTTATTAGCATTATTGAAACTGGATAGTTATTGGTTGGCTTAGCTAGCGTGTTGGGTTAGGTTCCATCACGACTAGCGGGTTTTGGGTCGTAAAAGATTGGTATCAGAGCTCTAGGTTCATAGGTTCTACAAGTCATGAGCAAGTTTTTAGTAGAGTCTTGCGGATCAGTATGATGACGTCCATATCTATCTTTAAGAGGCTACAAGGCATTTAGGATATACTTCCCATATTTCTTTCCTTATCGTGCAACATTGGTTCAGGTTGAAGCTTAATCCTTTGAATTCCTTCCACACATTCGTATGCGCATATGGGCGCTCAGTATCAGCTGTGCATCGACAACTTGTGATTCCCTAGATGAGGTGCGAGATCTGATTTTTGTATGCTGATAATGGGCCCGTCTGGAGGACTTGAGGCCAGATTTAGACTGTAGCTTAAGCATAGAGATATCGATTGTGTGAGCACGTGCTTTTGGACTTATATGTGTCCTGTTGTGTTGTCTTGAGAATTTGCACTTTGCTCGGTCGTTTGAAGGCATGAGTAGCTCTGTATGATTTATTATGACTTATGTGCACCATCGGTTTGGGTTTTCAGGTTATTCGTGATTGGTTTGGAAGAATTATTCTGAGCTAGAAGTTATAAATTTGAAAGGTTTAAACAAGTTTTGACCTTGTAGTATTTGACCTTGGATTGGATTTTTGATGGTTCCATTGGCTGATGTTGGACTTAGGAGCGCGTCCGAATCATGATTTTGAAGTCAGTGGTAGAATTTGGCTTGAAATGGCGAAAGTTAGAATTTTAGAAAGTTTGACCTGGGGTGGACCTTTGATATCGGGGTAGGATTTCAATTCCGGAAGTTGGAGTAGGTCTGTAATGTCTAATGTGACCTTTGTGAAAAATTTGAGGTCAATTGGACGTGATTTGGTAGGTTTCTGCATTGGTTGTGGAAGTTGACGTTTCAAAGATTAATGATTTGGAATTGAGGTGTGATTCGTCGTTTTGATGTTGTTATGTGTGTTTTGAGACCTCGAGTAGATTTGTGAGATGAAATTCTACCTTGGTAGTAGAATAAAGGTGTAATTGTGATAGATAAAGGATGACGTTTTGGCCTTTGATTAAGTAATAATTTCACGGGATTAGAATATCTCCATAATATTAATCACGTTGGGATGCTATGAAATACAGTTATTGAAGTATAGTTTCGTCAATAGGAAGATTAGGCATATCAATTCAAATGTTCCCCGATGCAACGTGAACCCTAGTGACAATGTATTACGTAAGTGGTTTCAAGTTATCAGTGGTAGATTATGGATAAACATTAAGGTGAATCAACAATGGATATATAATAGGTACAAAGTATGAGATGAGATTAGGTCATCATTATTATGATGAACAGTAATGAGGAAGCATTAAAGGAGTAACATTTATACATATAGGATAAGCAGCGAAAGAGTAACCTGGAGTTGGGTAGCAAATTTCGGTAATAATAAACCGAAGTAATAGTTATGGTATAGTATGGCCTGCCTAGTTGTAGTAAAGCCATAAGCATAGATAAATGGCACTATGAAACAAGATATAGCAATATTCGTAAGTTCGACAAAGTGCCGAGCGAAGAAAATTAGTACACCAATAGATTCCCGGGCGTACGTAAAAGTACGTCGTAAGTAAGTTGATGTAAGCTCAAAAATGAAATCATCTTTGAAAAGTTTATAAAGTAAGTTTATCAAGTTACCATGGAGGTTATAAATATTTAATATCATGAATTTCAAGTACCAAGAGTTTTTGAAGGCATAAAAGCTAAATGAATTGAAGAAAATAAATTTCGTCGAAAGTCGACAAGTTGGAATGTTATAACATGTACTTGTGGGGTGAGACTAGGTTGCTTATCATTATAAGGAGGTTATTTTATGAGTTATTTTAGGCTTATGATAATCATTTGTTATTTTTTGAAGTCATGCAACTTTTGGAACAAAAGTTGGCAAAGGCCATCAAAACTTACATTCATAAATGTGTTGAAAATTAGGTCAAATATAGTCGAGCTTTTATCCATATATACTTGGAATTACGAGGTGATCTACATACCAAATTGAATATATATATGAGTCTAGTTTCTATTTCATTTAACCGTTTGTCGGTACGATAATCGAGTAGGGAGATATTTGTATTTTTGCTAGACTGTGCAAGATGCTCCCTTGGGGCCCACAAAGTCGATGTAAAACTCTAGCTTGTATTTATGTCAATTCTAAGTCGTTATAACTCATTTTTATCGTCCAGAACAGTTTCTAAACCCTCCTAAATGCTCTTCAAGGGTTCCTCCATGATTCTAGGGTGAAAACCTAAGATAAAAACATGAACACAACGCTAGAAACTCTGTGGTGCTTGCTAGATCGTAGTTCTTCATCTTGTGGCTATTTTGGAGGGTTCTTCAAAGTTAAGTAACCTAAAGTTTGGTGTTTTTCTTGTTGATTAAGGTAATAATTTGTAAGGCCCCGGAAAATTTTGCTATGTAACCTAGGATCTCGTGGTGCCACGTAGTCTTATTATAATATTTTTATGTACTATTAATATAGTGTACATCAATTGGATTTGATAAATATGTGTATAAGTATTATGGTAAGTAATTTGGGGTCCAAAGAAAGGCCTAAGTCTAAGAAAGATTGGAAAAGTTCATAATAGGCCAAAATTCCAAATGAGCTTGTACTAGTCCATACTTTGATCGAGTATATCTAAATATGTATAAGGTTTTATGTGATGAATTACCTATCAAATTAAAGGTCTTTGAGTCTAGTTTCCAACGGTTCACAATGATCATCATTTGGACATTACTACACAAATTTATGATCAAATTACCAAAGGCTGGAAAATGTGATTCCATATCAAATCTGCGACCGCAGAACCAGTTGCATTTCTGACTTTGCGGTCGCATTTCTATCGCAGACTGGGCCAGTGTAGCCCAGTTTTGGGCACCAATTTTGCGGTGCATTATGCGGCCAACATTCTCATTTTGCGGTCCATTCTGCTATAGCAGACCCGATATCGGAGGGCTAATTTTCTAACTTTTATAACCCGACCCCATTTCAATATATAGGCTTTGGGGTTCATTTTGGGGTCATTTCTTACTGATTTTAGAGACAGATGAGAGCATATAGAGAGACAAAGGATAGTTCTAGCTTCATAATCATCCAAACCTTGCATCAACATTCAAGAATCAAAGAGCCCAATCATAAGTTCTTCATCCAAGTGGTAAGATTCTATACATTAGGCTTTAATTTCGATCTTGGGGTATGAGATGGGGTATTGAGGTATAATCCTTGGGGGTAATACTATTATGTATACATGCATGTACAAATTAGGTTTGTGGGTAAATTGTTTAACATATAAGTAAATATTTGGTTGGGAATGAGGGAAAAACCTTAAAAAAGAGATTTGAAACTAAGATGCTCAACTAGTATTTGATAAAATGCTCAAATGAGCTGAAACCATGAATGCCTTTCTAATTTGTGTTCAATTTTGTTATGTCTCATAGTAGATTGGAATTGCTAGAATTTTTGGAATGTTGTAGTAACTTAAGGAAAGACTAATCGAGGTATGTATGGCTAACTTTGACATTTGTAAAATCACCTTGTTTGGTGTACAAATATTTGGTATGTGATATCTACGTGGATTATTTGTGAAGTTAAATTCTTGTGATCGGTGTGTACTTACTTAAGCGGACTATTTGTGAACTCATGTGATTCATATGCCTTGAACGTTGTTAGTTAAGTCTTCTGATATGATAGTGTAAGTAGATGGCAATAAACCAAGTTGTGATTGTGAATGTGTTATGTGGTAAGGAAATGTGAAACTAATGATGGAAAGGAATTGTAATTGATGAAATTGAAACAACTGTGGTAATATCATATGCGGCTTGACGTGGGAAACTATCGTTGTGACTTAAATTGTTCTTTGGGCTATTGAATAAGATGGAAATGGCATTGATGGTTATGGAAATCCGTTGTGAATTGTGCTCCTATTCCTTGAGAATTGTTGTTGTTGTCCTTGTGAATTGTTATTGTTGTTGTGTTGCTTGTGAATTGTGATTGTTCGGTAGAGTCGGGTTGCGTGCCGCAATACGAAGTAATAAGGCGTGGGTTGTGGTGATAAGGGCGGCCGAGGTAATAAGGGTAGAAAGTGATCGAAATCACTATTGAAATAAAAATATGAGAAAAATTGTGAAATCATTGATGTGATAATGTTGAAGGGGAAAAAGGAGAGATTGTAAACTTGTTTGGCTTGATTGTTCCTTAAATGTGTATTTGATTGTTGATTCTGTTATTTCTCATTACTTGTGCATGGTTTGAGTTTACTTGGGGCAAAGTTTGTTCATACATACCAGTACAATTCAAATATATTGACGTCCCTTTTGCCGGGGGCGCTACATTCGTGTTATTATTGTAGGTGGTTCTATAGCAGGTACTCCAGTCCACCGACAGTAGCATTCCTTCACTTCCCATCAGCTGTATTGGTGAGCCCCTTTCCTCTCGGGGCCATGCGTGGCTCATGCCGCTTGTATTCCGGAGTCATGTTTTGGTATTTGTGTAAAGTATAGCCGGATCCTTGTTATCGGCAAGTATTCTATTATCCTTTATGTCCTTACAGGCTCCGTGGATAGTAAATATGGGTTACGAACTTATGTAAATATGTATTTTGTATGTTGGGCGGTGTAAGTTGTAAACCTCATTAAGTAACCATGTATGTTATGTATGTTTTGTAAAAAGGTATTTTATTTATAAATGGTTAATTCCTTGATTAATGATCAATGAAAATATGGGGTAACAGGTGGGATAGGAAAGGCACCCAGGTCCGCTTGACTGGGGCTACCCGGTCGGGTGCCGGTCATATCCCTCATTTTGAGGTGTGACATAATTAGTCCTCCCTTCATATATATTAGATTTTCAAGGTGAGATGCAAGTGTTTACATACGAACCTGAACACCAAAAATTGATTCAAGGAGAGAATACGATACCTATAGTGTTGTGGTGTCATTGAGGATAGTTGTGGGATGTGCTTGGCTGCAATTTCGTGTTTTTCTACTGGTTAAGGTGAGTAAAAGATCCTACTACATGTTTTTGATGTTGTTTGTGTGTTGGTTGCATTATTTGAGCAAAATACTACAACATGAGACTTGAAATAGTTTGAGATATTGTTTTTATTGGTCTGTTTTGGAAAGGTTGTTTTCATGAACTTTAAATGCTTTTGAACCTTTTAAAATGAAATTCTTATGATGTTTTTATTATAAAATATTGTATACATGTCGAACTTGATGTTGCTGTTGTTGTTAATATGAAGGGAAATGACAACATAACAATGGAAAGTTGTACTTGTTATTGTTGTTAGATTGTTGGGCTATTTGAGGGTGAATTAGGAGATGAATAGGAGGTTAGAAGTCATCCCATTGTACTTAATATTATGCTATCTATGTTTTTAAGTTAATGAATGATTGACTTGTGGCGAAAAGGGTTCACAAAGGATTCAATCCGAGCTTCCCGTATGTCGTGTTAAATAGTAGTTTCGTTAGTAATATTTATGCACTTGTTGTTATGTACCTTGATTTGTGTTGTGGTGCTGAAAGTGTATAGCTGAAACTTGTATAGGTTCGTGTTGTTTGATGGACTTGGGAAAGTAAGAAAAATAAGGGAGATGCTGCCCATTTTAATATAAAATAAGCTTGTCATTCATTGTACGATAGTTGCATCATTCGTAGCTTAACGACAGTAATATTATCGTTGTTATAGATTAAAGTGCGATTAGACGATTTCAACTTATTCATTGGACAGATGGTGATATGGTATGTTAAGTCTATCCCTTCTTTCCTCATAGCATGATCCATATGATACACACATATCGAGCAAACATACAACTTACACCAATGACTCTATTCTTAAAAGTACTAGGGTGGCTATGTTCTTGATTCCCCATGTATCCTATTATTATATCATCTGTTCATGGGTCTCAGAAAATACGTAGTTAATAAAGTTTATTTCATGATATTAAATGAAGGCATATTGATCTTATGACATTACGAGAGATCTTATTGACTTATTTCATTATGCATTGCATTTATTTATACATGTACATTGAACCTTGACCAGATGACATTATATAAGCATATATTATATGTATATAGGGTATGGTCAATGGATAACGTATTACATATGGAACACCACCTGATCAGCTGGTATATGTTTATTATTTCACTATTGAGGCTGATATGATATGATGTGACAGGCTTGAGGATGTTATGTACGCATACACATGACACTATATAGGTTTCATGATTTACCGAGCTGTTAAGACTTATAAGTTGAGTCATTTACTCCATGTTTCTTTCATGTCTTTTATATACTGCTTTTCATGCCTTACATACTCGGTACTTTATTTGTTCTGACATCCTTTTTGTCTGGAGACGCTGCATTTCATGCCCACAGGCCTTGATAGACTGGTTAACAATCCTCCTAGTAGGCTATCAGCTCAACGAAAGATGTTGGTGCACACGACTTGCTCTGGAGTTGCCTATTTGGTCAGTATGCTTTGCACATATACTAACTAGTATGGTGGGGTCATGTCCTGGACTTTATGGCATTTATGTACTTTTATAGGCTTATTGACATATGTCATGTATATTGATGATTGTATGGCCTTGTTGGCCTATGTTTTGAGTGTATAAATTATTATTTCGGTACAATAGGCTCATATACAACAACAACAACGGCGACCCAATAAAGTCCCACTAAGTGAGGTCTGGGAAGGGTAGTATGTACGCAGACCTTACCCCTGCCCCGATAGGGCAGAGAGGCTTTTTTTAATCGACCCTCGGCTCATGAAGATGGAAATAAAACAAGAAAACAAGAAAACAAGAAAAGACACTTCATCAGTATCGTTAACATAACCATAGAAATATTGGCAGCATCCTAAAGACCATATAAATAGATGACATGCAATAGCAATAACCCGCAACTAAGGTCCAGAGCTATGGAAAACAGTATGGTTAGTGTGAACTCTACATTAACCACAAGCCATCTAGGACCAACCTACTCAAACTCACTTCACCTCCGGAATGGAGAAGGAGAAGATCGATTACCACTCTATCCTACAACCCTAATGCTCGACCTCCAGACCTTCCTATCAAGGGCCATGTCCTCAGAAATCTACAATCGTGCCATATCCTGCCTGATCACCTCTCCCAAATACTTATTAGGCCATTCTCTACCTCTTCTCGTACCTACTAGAGACAATAGCTCACACCTCCTCACCGGAGCATCAAGGCTTCTCCTCCGCACATGCTCGAACCAATTGAGCCTCGCTTCCCGCATCTTGTCATCCACAGAGGGCACACCCACCTTCTCCCGAATATCTTTATTCCTAATAGGCTCGTATGTCACATATATAAGTTTTTACAATGTTAGGTCATACCTTGTCAAGTATTCTCTTATGTTTAATTCTAGTTATCTCATAATGGCTTTTTCGGCTCATCGACCCATTGTTGTATGATAGGAAGGATACTTTACGTGGGAACTCAGATGAGTTACACACCAAGTACCCGTTGTGGCCTTTCGGTTTGTGTCGTGACAGGAGTAGTGATGAGGAATTGTCAAGATACCTACTAGACGCAATAACATGTACAAGTATGAATTGAAACTAACAGGGAAACAGTATAAAGCTAAACATGGTAAGATTGATGTTACAATACTTGCAATAAGAGCTAGAACAACAATTAACAACAAGGAGAAACAAGTAATAACAACGTAAAGTAAGCAGAATATAGTTAAAGTCTGGTAAAACCAAGTAAGGGAAAAATATGTAACAACCTAATAAAATAAAATCACGAACCCGAATCACTTGGCATCTTGTGACCATATTACAAACCACATTTTCATGGACAACTCAAGTGCTGCACAGATATCTCACGTGCTAATACAATTAATACCTCATAACTACACAGACAACTCACATCCTAAGAGAGAGAAAATATCCAACATTCGCACAGATAACTCACGTGCTAACAGTAACAACATCTCATATCTGCACGGACAACTCACGTGCTAACGGTTCAACTCACACACATAAAGAAGGTATACAAGAATGCATGTAAAATATTAATAAACATCAGGGTTCATCTTCTTATACTGATATACGTGACTAATATTGGTGTATTTTTGTGCAAGTGTTCTATCACAACTCGAGTCAACAAGTAATATTAGAGACAACAAATGGCATATAGGAAACAACACAACAAAATGTAAAATGCATTACTCAGACAAAGTAGGAAAACCACTGCACTAATATTATTAACAACAATGCCAATGGGACATTACAAATCATCCCCAATATAGCCCCCTTGTGTCACCGCATACACAATAATAAAGTAAAAGCCCACCTTATCTCGTCACACGCAGATCTGAATATTCCCGCTTTATCTCGCCACATGCGCAAACCCACATATATAGCCTGCCTTGTCATGCCATATCTACAAATATCAATAATAATAATAATAATAATAATAATAATAATAATAATAATAATAATAATAATAATAATAATAATAATAATAATAATAATAATAATAATAATAATAGCACGAACAACTCATGTGTGAACACCCCAATGATTTCAAATACTAAATAAAACAACAACAGCAATAACTCACGAGTACATTGATCGGTGCCTACCTTGCACTACTATTGAGTAGCGAGAGAGGGTTGAGGCAGCTTTTACCCGAATAAGGTCGGGATCGATTTCCACAGAGAGCTAGAAGTTGGAGTTGAGTATCTACCCAATTTAGAGTTGTGTAATTGCACTCCATAATATTTTTGGGTTTTTGTTTAACTTCTAATTTTATCAACTACTATGCTAATTTAAACTAGAATAAGCTAAGAAGAAGATATCACAGATTGTTCAAATGATTAAAAGGCACTAGGGTGTGACTTTTGCCTAGGTGGTCAATTAACGGGTACTTGAGTTTAAGATACGATTGACATATTTGGGGAGTGTGATATAACCTTTGCACAATTTTACTCACTATATACCTCTCAGTAATTCGACTGAGTTTGCCCGAATTGACTTTCTCAAGACCAATTGGGTATGCAAATTTGCACAAGCAAATAGGGTTCAAGTCGGGTATTACTATCTCTAGGTTTAACCTTTAATTGGGGCTATCAATCTCTAGAGTACGTCCTAATTTCTTGTTGGACCAATTTTAGAGACTTAGGCTCTCGTTCTCAAGAAGAGCCAAAATCAACTAAACACAAACTAGTGTTTGCAACCACTAATTCAGCAATTAACCATGAAATTAGTCCAAATATCAAACACCCATAGTCAGTCTAGCCCTAAAATACAAGACCGATCAATTACCCATACTAGGGTTGAGCCACAACCCTAGCTTATGGGTCTAGGTACTCATAATTGAAGAAGAAAACAAAGACATAGATGAAGAACAACTCATATTAATTAATTGCTAAGATAAAATAGAAGATTCAATGTTGAAATGGAGATAAAATTTCCCAAAATAACTAAGAATATCGAACCCACGATCGCAGCTTTTAGCTAAATCTATCTGCCTAACCTAAAAATAACAAAGAAGCTATTTATAATAAGTTGAAAATTCTGGATAAAAATACCCCTGCGGGGTTAGTGCGGATATCACAAAATGGTGTGCGGCCGCACTATGGCTCTGAACTTGAAGATCTAACTCTCTAAACTCGGGCACTACGGACCGTAGAGAATGTACTGTGGCCGTGGAGGCTTCTAGTGTGGTGCGCATAAAATAGAGCGCGGACCGCATTGGCTTGACAATTGGAATTTGCAGCTCTCTGATTTTTCTCACTTCGGACCGCATGAAATTAAGTGCATCCATGCTGACCTCAGTGCGGACTGCAAATATCCTAGTGCGGCCACATTGCCTTTGTGCCTGCATGTCACAGTCTCTGAAGCTCACGGTGCGGCCGCACTGGCGTTGTTTTGCCTGAGCTTTATCTTGTCTTGGTACTTGTGCAAGTTTCACTCCTTTTGAGCTGATCTTTGACATCTTGTCACTTTATTGATCAAACATGCAATCAAGCACAATTTGTGAGGTTTTTGGGACTATGTTGTACAAATTCCTAATCAAAACATAAGCAAGAAGGAGTACAAAAGGTATCAAAATCCCTAGTTATCAACTCCCCCAAACTTAAGCTTTTGCTAGTCATCAAGCAAACAAAATAAGACCCACCCTTTAAGAGAATATCCAAGAAAATTTTTGATGTCCTAATGTTACCTCATCTAGCATCAATTGGGACTAACAATTGCTCTTAATACAAATGAATCATTAACAACTTTTACTCTTTGAAACACCATAGATTAAGTGCGACACAAGAGCATCAATAGTTAACTCAACACATCAAAGAACTCTTTCTATTACTTTGGTCATTGTGGAACCCAAACTCACACATCCTCAGCTTTCCTAAGCAAAGCTCACCATCAGAATAATGGCACTCATTACTAGGTTAATGGGAATTCACTCATCTCTCAAAAAGAAAAGTTCACAAGTCCGGCTCTAGGTACCATATGCTTGCCCCTTATGTGAGTATCCACTAATGTAAGCTTCATTCAACTCAAGATCATATAGGGCTTTTGTGGAGACGTTGTGAAGGCTTTTGGTACATGGTAGGAAATGTTTGGTCCAAGTAGGTTCCATCTTCCCTTAAGCACTTCTTTTGTCTCTTTTGGCACACATTCACTTGACTCTTTGAGTCATTTCACTTTTTTCTAAGGGGTTAGAGAGACACACTGTCACTCTTTCTTGTACATTTCAATCCTTTTCTCCTTTTTCAACTTTCAACACCTTCATTCTTTGCTTTTCTTGAATCCCTTTTTATTATTTTTCATATTGAACAATCTTTTTGTCTTTTCGCTTTTCTTTCTTTTTCATTGCCTTTCCTTTTCTTTATTTTTGTGCCTTTTACCACTTTGTTGCAATCCTCTTAACTCCCTCCAAACTTATACTTTTTGCATGTGCTAAAGGAAATATCAGGTGCCAAGAGAGGGTATCTTTTGGAACGGATAAAGGCTTGTATCATGGTTTTTGAAAGAAAAAGGTCTAAGGCTCAAAAGGATTGACTAGGGATATTATCATTGGTAGGTTATGGATGTGTTCAAACTATCATTTGGAACAAGGAGAGCCTATAGTGATGCCACAAATCAAAATTCACTTAGGATTTTGCCTCAACAAATATTCAGGGCAAGTTCTAGACCAATGCTCGGGACTTGGACTTGCATTACGATTACTCACCACAAAAGCTATGGGATCGCTAAAGACATAGAGTCGGGGCCCCACAATGACCTTAGATAAGATTTGAGCTCACAATGGTCCCGAAAAACCACTTGATGATTATCAGCCAACACAAGAGTCTCAAGGTCACAACTTTTCACCATCCTAAACACAACAAATTGTTTTTGACCATAAGATCAAAGAAAAATGTGCTACGCCCAAGTGAAGCTTTGCTTGAGGCACCCTTAATTACTATCTACTAAAAACAAAAAGAAAAATGGACTCAAACCCTTAAGAAGGTTTTCACGCCATCCATCATTGGGAAGAGCCACCCGGTTCATACAAACTCCACCTTTGGAAAGAACCGTAGCATTAAGAAAACCAAAGGCTTGTTGTTAAACTTTCAAAACAAGAAACTACGAATCACAAATAAGAAGTTAAGAACAAAAAATTTGCAGAAAGTAAAATGAATATATACAACAGGGGATTTGTCGAATATACAATAGATGAGGGTGAATATATACAATGTAGCATAACTTTATATACAGACCCAACGTAAACTAAAAGTGCAAGAAATGTAGCGAAATGTTAAAAATATATACAAACCAAAGATGAAAAATAAAGAAGGCATAAAAAGTATCAAATATATACAATCATCCGAATGAATCCAAATGTAGGGCCTACCCCCTCAAATGAAAGCTGACATTGTCCCCAATGCCAACTAAAAAAAATAAGCACCAAAAAGATAATGGAAAATGATATAGAGACTCCCTATGGCCTGTCTGTCGGCATGGGCTCCTGAGTGGTCCTTAGGTCCTCACTCTGCTCGGGAACCTCAGACTGGCTCCATGTGGGCTGCGGCTCTGCTGCTGGAACCTGGGCTTGGACCTGGATAGGCTCCTGAGTTGCATCTTGTGGCTGATTGGAGGAAGCCTCCGGTGGTTCGTCCAATTGGATGACAGCATCGTCCGCTCTGGGAATCATCCTCCTCCTCTTGGGGGGCCTCTGTGACTGCTCAAGCTGAGAATCAGCTGCTGGTACTGGGTCCTGTAGTAGTAAAACTAAAGGCAACTGACGTGTCTTCAATTTCTCAACATCAGCTCTCAACTCCTTCATGGACTCCTTGAAGGCCCGTGTCTTCCTCAATTTCTTGTGCTCCTTAGCAAGCTCCTTGAGAGCCCTGCTATGTGAATCAACAGGAGTACTGAGCACCTTCTGATTTTCGAGGTTTTTCTTTCGGTTCTCTAGAATCTCTTTGAGACCATCCTCTATGGACTGTGGGACCTGCGGAGGTGGAGGATCTGACTGAGCCTCTACTGTTGTAGTAAAGATGGAAAACTTGGATGACGCTGTTTGCATCCAGTTATTGATACTGAAGAGCCTGGCTCTGTCGGTGGGCAGTCACCGAGTAAGATCGGGAAGTAGGAATCTCTGTAGCTGCTGAGGTGGATCGGCCAGGAAGGATATCAGTGGAGGTGGAGGCAGGCTCAGCAGGAGCCACTACCACAACTGGCTCTTCAGACTGGCCAGTTGGAGTACTACCTGTACCCTTGAAGTTCTTGCTCTTGGGGTTGTCATCTCCCTGTATGCTATACTGAGAGAATGGGGCCTTCGCTTTGACTTTGATGTCGAATGGCCTTTTTTTAACCTTTAGGTCGCGGAAGTACATAGTCAGAAAGCTAGGGATAAGGTAGTTTCTGTCATGCTCAGCACCCACAATAGTTATTATCCTCGACATCACATTTCCCATATTGATTGGGTACCCCGCAATAATCGAAGCCACCAACACTGCCCAGTGAAGAGGGAGGGTGTTGTCATGAGTATTCGGGTCGAGTCTACTGCACACAAATGTTTCCCACCCCTTTGTCTCGAAATTCAAACTACGTCTCAAAATCTTGATACCCACAGTCAACCAATCGGGGGTGGTACCTGGGATTGCCAGATACTATGCCAACGAGGGACGAATCTCCTCGCCCATTTCCATCTTTGCCATGTTCAATGTCTCATCCTACTCATCAAAGCGAAGGTAGTCATTTATAGTCTTCCCGTTAAACAACACCTTTAGGTTTCGCGCCTTGGTCACTTTGGTGCCCTTTTTGATATGGGCAATATTGGCGTAGAATTCCTTGACCAAGTGCTCGTTGGCATCTGCACACTCATCCAAAAAATGCTCCCAGCCAATTCTCTCCCTAAACTGCCTCCTCACATTAGGGTTGTGTGGTAGCAAGTCTCTATCCACAAAACTTCTTTCCGGGATCAACTCCCTCACCGGCTACCATTCCCAAAATTTATGATATGCTACCTCACTCATGAACCGGTCTTGCCACACATCCTGTTTTCTTGTTCTAGCAATACCCCCACCTGAGGTTCACCTCCTTCTCCAACCACTTCTTCTCCTCCTACTTCCTCCTTATCACCTACTGCACCCTCTCCAGATAATGAAGCTGTGGCAGAGGTGGAGTATTCCCCACTACCGGCAGCTGAGCCTTCAGGCAACTTGGAAGAAACATTAACTAACTCTTGCGAAGTGGGGGATGCTGGCGGTGTGTCTCTTAGACTGTTCCTCTCCAGCTAGTCAGGGATGTGTGTTGGCACGAAGTCTGAGGAGATCTCCCGTGAAGGCTCGTAGTCACTCCCCGATATGTCAATGGCTCTATCAGTAGCCTTTATCATCTTTCTTGTCTTTTAAATATTTTCTCAGACTTGAGGAGTGAGTTTTATAATTTTCTGTTTCCCTCCCTGGGAGGATTGTCCTCTACCTGGTTGTTTAGAGCCTTTACCTCATTGTATCACCATTGTCTACAAATACAATCCAATAAGCTTGTTAGTATCAGTAGAAGCAGTTAAGGAACAGAGTTGACGAATATATGTAGAAAGTTGCAGAAGTTCAGCAGTGCAGACCGCACAAAATGGTGTGCGGCCGCACAGGGGTCAATGTGGACTGCACAAAATCAACCGCGGTCCACACAGAGGTGGGGTTCAGACTACCCACTCTCTGAACAATTGCTCTGCAAACCTCACAAAATGTAGTTCGGCCGCATTAGGACCAATGCAGACCGCACAAAAAGTAGGGCAAAACTTCAGAAAACCAACATTCAGCAATGCGGTCCGCACAAAATGTTAATGCGCTCCGCACTGAGTGCCCAGATGTGGCACTAAGTTAGAGTTTCATGAACTTTGATTTTAAGCTTAATTTAACACCTAAGTCATGTCCATACGTATTTGCCCAGAGTATTTAACTAACTAAGTCTACTTTAATCAAGGAATTAACTACCATTACCTAATCAATGGAAGAAAATAAGGAAGGAAAGAGCAGTAGGCAAGTAGAATAAAAAGGAAAAGAAAATAACGAAATTAAAACAATTACAAAGAAGTAGAGTTACCAGATGTGAGATGAAATGAAGAAAACTAGTTCCAGTCAATTAGTTAGGAGAAAAGGGAGTGATGAACAGTGCTTTAGAGGTTTGAGATTCAAAGGTTCGAAAAGTGTAAATGTTGGGCCTCGGGGACTATTGATAGAAAAAGTCCTGGGGCCCAACTCACCTACCCCAGTGCGGACCACACAAAATGGACAGCGGTCCGCACTGCACGACAATTTCCAAGCTTGAGGAGGCAACACACTGAGGTCCTCACAAAATGGACTGCGATCGTAGTGGTCCACCGTGGGCCGTACAAAATGTAGTGCGGCCGCAGAGGCAAACTTCAGAGAGGTCAACATTTCACCCTTCACTAGTGCGGTCTGCACAAAATGTCATGCGGCTGCACTGACAAAATCAGAGACCTGAACACTTTTTCCACTAAGTCCTACACTGCACCAACATAATCTTGTAACATCTCACAACCAGTTAGCCGAAAAATCAATCCTACACTACAATGAAAATAAATAAAAACAAGAAGAAAAACACATGGGTTGCCTCCCAAGAAGCTCCTGATTTAATGTAGTGGCACGACGCAGGTTACCATCACATCATTTGAAATGAAGGAGTGCCACGACGTGGCTGTTTTCCAAGATAATGCTTGACCCTATGCCCATTCACTCTAAAAACTTCCCCACTTTTGTTCTTTAAATCAAAAGCACCAAACAGGGTCACACACACAACTTCAAACGGTCCGCTCCATTTTTACTTGAGCTTTCCCGGGAACAACCGTAGCTGAGAGTTGAATAAGAGCACCAAATTCCCTACCTTGAACTCCTTGCCCCGAGTATACCTGTCATGAAGGTATTTCATTTTATCCTTACACAGGTATGAACTTGAGTAGGCATGTAATCTAAATTCGTCAAGTTCATTAAGTTGCTCCACCCGAAGATTAGCAGCTACATCCCACTCAAGGTTCATCTTCCTTAAGGCTCACATGGCCTTGTGCTCTAACTTAACCACTAGACGACACTCTTTCCCAAACACCAACCGATACAGAGACATACCAATCGGAGTCTTGTAAGCAGTCCTATAAGCCAATAGAGTGTCATCCAATTTCTTTGACCACTCTGTCCTATTTGCATTGACCGGCTTTGACAATATGCTTTTGATTTCCCTATTAGAGACTTCAACTTGACCACTTACTTGAGGATGATAGGGAGTAGAAACCTTGTGACTGAAACCATACTTTGAACGCGAAGTGTCAAAAGCCCTGTTGTAAAATTGAGACCCCTCATCACTTATGATTGCACGAGGAGTACCAAACCTTGTAAAAATTCTCTTCCTGAGAAATGCAACAACACCCCAGGCCTCATTGTTGGGCAAATCCATGGCTTCAACTCACTTTGAAACATAGTCCACCGCTACAAGAATGTATGTGTTCCCATACTAGCTAACAAATGGTCCCTTAAAATTAATGCCCCATACATAAAAAATATCAACCTCAAGGATGGTATTGAGAGGCATCTCATATTTCTTCGAAATTCCACCCGCTCTTTGACAATCATCACACCTCTTCACAAGATCACTTGCATCTTTGTACAAAGTTAGCCAATAAAATCCACAACTATGAACTTTGGAAGCAGTCCTCGCCCCACCATAATGGCCACCCTAGGGAGAGGATTGACAAGCCTCCAAGATACTCAATTGCTCTTCCTACGGGACACACCTTCGGATCACACCATCTGTGCAAATCTTGAACAAATACGGCTCATCCCAATAGAAATCCAAACTATCCCATTTGAGATTGTTCCTTTGGTTAGAAGAGAGCTCACACGGGATAATGCTAGTCACAAGGTAATTAGCAACATCTGCAAACCACGGTATATCACTCATTGACATAGAAAGTAGTTGCTCATCGGGAAATGCATCATTGATCTTTAAGCCTTCACATGGCCTTCCTTCCTCCTCCAAACGAGACAAGTGGTCCGCCACTTGGTTTTTACTACCCTTCCGGTCAAAAATTTCTAAATCAAACTCTTGAAGTAGTAAGACCCATCGCATCAACCTCGCTTTGTAGTCTTTCTTTGTCATCAAGTACCTAAGGGCCACATGATCGGTGTGCACTATGACCTTGGCCCCCATAAGATACGGCCGGAACTTTTCCATCGCAAACACTATGGCCAACAACTCTTTATCAGTTACCGTGTAGTTTCTTTGAGACTCGTTTATGGTCTTGCTTGTGTAGTACACCGGATGAAATATTTTGTTAACTTTTTGACCCAAAACAGCCACAAACGCAACGTCACTCGGGTCGCATATGAGCTCGAAAGGCAAACTCCAATTCAGTGTGGTAATGATAGGGTGATGGTTAACTTAAGCTTGAGAAGATCAAATGCTTGCATACATCCCTCATCAAATACACACTTGTCATCCTTTTCTAGTAGCTTGCACAAAGGGTTTACCACCTTCAAAAAATCTGTTATATACCTCTGGTAAAATCCTGCGTGCCCAAGAAAACTCCTTACCCCCTTGACAGAATTGGGGGGAGGAAGACTTGAAATCACCTCTATTTTGGATTTGTCAACTTCGATACCATGCTTTGAAACTTTATGACCCAACACTTTGCTCTACTCAATCATAAAGTGTCATTTTTCCCAATTGAGTACAAGATTTGTGTCTTCACAACGGGCCAACACTCCATCCAAATTTCTCAACTACTCCTCAAATGAATAAGCCACCACACTAAAATCGTCCATGAACACCTCCAAGATATGTTCCACCATATCGGTGAAAATGGCCATCATTTATTGTTGGAATACCGCCGGGGCATTACACAACCCGAACGACATCCGAAAGAAAGCGAATGTGCCACATGGAAAAGTAAATATGGTCTTCTTCTGATCCTCCAGAGCTATTAAGATTTGGTTATACCCAGAATATCCATCCAAAAAGCAATAGAAGGCATGCCTAGCAAAGCGATCAAGCATTTGGTCAAGGAACGACAATGGTAAGTGATCCTTGCGGGTAACCTTGTTTAGCTTCCAGTAGTCCATGCATATCCTCTTGGTGATTTTTCCGGATTTTTGGCATCAATCACACATTTTAACAAAGGCATGTGAATCCATAAACAATTTAGGCCCATAGAAACCTGATTGTAGAACTTTTTGGGCGGTCTTATCTGCCCCGTGATGTCCTCCGTAAGGTGACGCGTAACAGTCATGCAATATTGCATTCATCTCTTCTTCTGGAACACATCTTCGCACCAACTGATATGCGCATAGCCGGTATAAGAATGGCTTATCCCACATATAAAGCCTCACATCATGTAGGAACCTTCTTCTATTATCGGGTGTCAATTCCGATGGTGTTACCCCACTTGTAATGAAATCCACATAATCTGCATACCACAGGGCTTCATTTGAGGTGATTGCTAATAACTTTTCATCAGGAAAAGTTTCTTTGATAGACCCACCATCAGCTACATGGCTCCGATTTTCTAACCTGGACAAGTGATCAGCCACTTGGTTCTCTGTCCCTCTTTGATCTCGGATTTCTAAGTCAAACTCTTGCAAGAGAAGGACCCAACGAATTAGTCTCGGCTTTGCGTCTTTATTATCAAACAAGTATCTGTTAGCTGAATAATCTATGTAGACAATGACTTTGATCCCTACTAAATATGATCTGAACTTGTCAAACACCCACACATCTGCAAGCAACTCTTTTTCAGTAACTATGTAATTCATCTGGGGTGGATTCAGAATTTTGCTCGCATAGTAGATAGAGTGAAAGATTTTATTTCTCCTTTGCCCCAAAACAGCTCCAATAGCTATGCCACTCGCATCACACATCAACTCAAAGGTTTCTCCCAATCTGGGGCAATAATAATTGGTACAGTCACTAGCCTTCCCTTCAGCTCCTTAAATGCTTTCAGACAGGCATCATCGAACTTGAAGGAGACATCTTTCTCAAGCAACCTGCTCAAGGGAGAGGAAATTTTCGAAAAATCTTTAATGAAACGATGATAAAAACCTGCATGGCCCAAGAAACTGCGAATGCCTTTGACAGACGTTGGTGGGGGAAATTTTTCAATCATTTCCACCTTTGCTTTGTCCACCTGCAAACCATTTTTAGACACCTGGTGCCCCAATACTATACCTTTACATACCATGAAGTGGTACTTTTCCTAGTTTAGCACCAGGTTTGTCTCTTCACATCTAGCAAGTACTTTATCGAGATTCATTAAGCAATTATCGAAAGAGCACCCAAACACAGAAAAATCATCCATGAACACTTCTACAAATCTTTTAACTATATTAGTAAAAATAGCAGTCATACACCTTTGAAAAGTCGCGGGTGCATTACAAAGACCAAAGGACATTCTCTTGAATGCATACGTTCCATATGGACACGTAAATGTGATTTTCTCTTGGTCCTCCGGGGCTATAGAAATTTGATTATACTCGGAGTAACCATCTAGGAAACATTAGTATTCCTGGCCAGCTAATCTATCAAGCAGTTGGTGAATAAAGGGGAGAGGGAAGTGGTCCTTTCAGGTGGCAATATTCAATTTTCGGTAATCTATACAAATCCTCCACCCAGTAACAGTTCTTGTGGAAATAAAATCATTATTTACATTAACAACCACAGTCATCCCCCCTTTCTTAGGTACACATTGAATGTGGCTTACCCATTTGCTATCTGAGATTGGAAATACAATACTTACGTCAAGCCACTTAATCACTTCTTTTCTTACCACTTCTTTCAGGATTGGATTGAGTCGACGTTGTTGCTCTACACTTGGCTTGTGTCCGTCCTCCATGAGGATTTTATGCATTCAAAAAGCTAGACTAATGCCTTTTATGTCAGACATTGTCCACCCAAGTGCTCGTTTGTGCTCACGTAGCACCCTCAACAGCTTCTCTTCCTACAATTTAGACAATTTAGAAGAAACAATAACAGGTAAGGTGTCAGAGTCACCCAAATAAGAATATTGAAGGTGAGGGGGCAAAGGTTTAAGCTCTAATTTTGGCGCCTCCTCTATTGACGGTTTGGGGGGTGGCCCATTTGGTCTATTCAAGGGCTCAAAGGGGTGTATCCAATGCATATAAGCACAAGATGTATCCAGGATGTGCATCATCTCCTCAACCTCCTCATCGTTTCCCATGCTATTGAACAACATAAGTTCTTTCTCTAGAGAGTCGTCTAGATATGCACTTGTGTAAAGAATTTGCTCATCAACCTCAATAATTGATATCATTGAGAGCTCCTCATAGTGGTAGGGGAGTTGTATTGCTTTGTACACATTAAAGATTGCTTCCTCATCATCCACCCTCAAAATCATTTTGCCCTCTCTCACTTTAATAATTGCATCACCAGTAGCCAAGAGAGGTCGCCCCAATATGATGGGACTAGTTCATCAGCCTCATAATCTAGGATAATGATGTCAGCCGGGAAGATAAATTTTCCAATTTGCAGCAACACATCTTCAATCATTCCCTCGGGATATGCTATTGATCTATCAGCCAGCTATAACATCACAGTAGTTGGCCTTGGAGCTCCCAGGCCCAATTGCTTCAACAAAGATAAGGGCATCAGATTTATACTCTCCCTCAAATTGCAAAGAGCACAACCCACATCAATATTACCAATGCGCACCAGAATGGTAAAACTGCCAGGATTCTTAAGCTTTTGAGGAAGCTTGTTCTGGGCCCTTGAGGTGCACTCCTCAGTAAGTGACTGATCACGCTTAACTGAGTCTCACAAAAGACTATACAGGCATTGCAAATATAATCTGAGCATTGTAGCCCGGAGTCAAACCACAGAGAATTAACCTACCAATTACCACAGTTAGATTTACTCAATTCTCACAACCTATTTTCTCAAACTTTCGGATTCACACTTGTTGATTCTCTAACGGCTAATAATAAAACTAATAAATACTGAAAAGTAAATTCGCTTAATATTTAAACAGTATAAAGAATATCTAAGGTATTGATTTCCCCCGTTGGTCTTTTCCTTGGTTGTATATGTCTTATAATTCAGATTTATCTATCTCTAACAATCATGAACTCTCAATTTATCATAATTCTTTCTCAAGAAATTATAATAATCTACTAAACGCACTCTCTCAAGTTACGTTAGCTAAGTTTCACAATACACTTCACTTAGATTGCACCCGAGATTTTGTTATCTCTAATCCAACCCCTAAACCCTCGGTTATGACTCTCGTCTATACTCCGGGAGTGATGTTGTTCATACAATCACCTAAATATACACTCTCTCTCAAGAAGATACACAATAAATAGGAACGGATAATTTAGGGCCCTTTCAACTATTCCACAATCAAAACGTATATGACCAATTAGAGATTAAACAACAAAACCTAATTAAATTGATAAAGCAACCAAGTAATTCCTAGTGGGTTCCATCACAACCTTATATTAAGAATTTAGCTACTCATGATAAAGGGTAAATCAACTAAAATAGAATTCATCATAAAAATCAAAAGAAAAGAAGAAAGATGTTTTGAGAAATCTCTCACAATAGTTTTTCCTTGCCAATGTACTCTAAAATACAATACCCGCCTCCTTTGGGCGAAGTGCAACGTTTTTAAATAGGGTTTGGGTCTAAAAATCCCGTTTTTACACTTTGACCCTTGAAGTTTCGTCGCCTGCTGCGGTTCTGCCGTGGTCGCGGTAGAACCGCAGCCAATCAACCTCTCTGATTCTCTGAGATTCCGCATCAGCCTTCCACCGCAGTTCTGCCGCGGTCGCGGTAGAACCGCGGCCAAACAGTGCCTCTGAATCCTAAGGGCTGGTATGATGTGACTTCAATGAGAATTTGCATATTTGGCCTCTTTTCTCAAAAATTGACTCCAAAATTGCTCCTTAGCCTTTCTTAGCAATTTATCACCTACAAATCATGAAAAACACTTATAAGAGCATTTTTGTTGTCATATTTATCGTCAAGACTACATAAGAAGGTGATTATTTAAGGCGTGATTATAGTCAAATTCACCTATTATCAACACCCCACACTTAAACCTTTGCTCATCCTCGAGCAAAATAAATCACACTTCTAGGCCTAACTTTTTACTGTATTGCCCCAATATATGTCACACTCGCTATTATCAATGCTCAACCTAAGCAGTGCAACAATCCTAACTCAATTTGCAAATTCTCATGCCATGACACACTTTTGTTCACTCTAATTGCTCTAACAGACTTGAAGACTCACTTTTTCTTCCTGAGTCACACGCCCTCACATAAACAAAATCTGAGAGAGGTTCCACACACATAAAATTCAACAACAAGGAACCATATATAGAAAGAATTCACTCACTCTCAGCAAAGAGCATTCACATGCCACACAGACACACCATAAGCTTGCCCGTAGTGTAATACTCTACTAATCGAGCCATTCAGTCAAAGATCAAGAGGTCTTTATAGGTTGTAATGTAGGCTAAGGGACGGGTAGGATATATTTGGATATAGTGACTAACCTCCCTAAGCACTTTTAATACACACTTCCTTTTATTTCATCTTTATGCTTAACCCAATCATTATTCCACATTTTTATTCACTTGTGACCCCCACTTTTCTTTAGGTGCAATTGGCTTCTTCTTTTTTTGTTTTTTTAGAGATTATTGTACAATGCCAGTTCACCAATCAAACCTTCATTCTTGATTCCCTTGTTTCACTAACTCCCTACTACCCCACACTTTGACTTTTGCATATTCTTTAGTGATTAAAGTGATTCTAGGAGGTAAAGGTTCAAACGTTTAGTTTATTCAAACATAGCAATTTAGATCGTTATAGCGTTATCAAAAAACATGCTTCAGACTCAAAGGGGTTCACTATGGTATTATGTACAGGTGAATTCACAGTTTATTGGGTTGCCCAAAGAATTGCCTCTATCATTTCTAAAACTAAACGACTTCTATTTCAAAAACTATACCACAAGCCAGATAGTTAGCAAAATCTGCATACCATGGTGCATCCTCAAGACTGGCAGCGAGTAACTGCTCGTCGGGAAAAGTTTCCAGAATTTCTTCGACCTCGACAGATTTTTTAGCTCCTTCAAGTCGTGACAGATGGTCAGCAACTTGATTTTTTGTGCCCTTACGGTCACGAAATTCGAGGTCAAATTCTTGCAACAATGGCACCCAACGAATTAGGCGCGGCTTAGACTTCTTTTTCTCAATGAGGTACCTGAGAGCAGCATGGTCAGTGTATACAATTACCTTGGAACCAATCAGATATGATCGGAATTTGTCAAAAGCAAACACGACTGCTAGCGTCTCCTTCTCTATCACTGTGTAGTTGAGATGAGCACCGCTTAACGTTCTGGTTGCATAATAAATCGGGTGCATCAGCTTGTCTTTTTGCTGCCCCAAGACTGCTCCTATATCATAGTCGCTAGCATCACACATGAGCTCAAATGGTTGCTCCCAGTCGGGTGCAACGATGATGGGTGCAGTGGTCAACTTCTTTTTTAGTTCCTCAAATGCCAACCATCAATCATTAGAAAACACAAAGGGGTGATCCTTTTCAAGGAGTTTGCATAATGGGTTAGCAATTTTGGAAAAATCTTTTATGAAACGTCGGTAGAATATGGCGTGACCAAGGAAACTTCTCACCGCCTTAACTGAAGTGGGCGGTGGTAACTTTTTAATCACTTCAACCTTAGCGTGGTCGACCTCAATACCTTTTCTGGACACTCGATGTCCCAAGACGATTCCCTCACGTACCATAAAATGGCACTTTTCCAAGTTTAGTACCAGGTTTGTCTCCACACATCTTTTGAGCACTCTGCTTAAGTTGTAAAGACAGTCTTCGAATGAATCTCCCACCACAGAGAAATCATCCATAAAGACTTCCATAATGTCCTCCTCCATATTCGTAAAAATGGCAAACATACACCTTTGAAAAGTCGCAGGTGCATTACACAGCCCAAAGGGCATTCTCCGAAAGGCAAAGATGCCATAAGGATAGGTGAAAGATGTTTTCTCCCTATCTTCGGGGGCTATTGAAATCAGATTATACCCCGAATATCCATCTAAGAAACAAAAGTGTGATCTACTAGCCAGCCTGTCCAACATTTGATCAATGAAGGGTAGGGGAAAGTGGTCCTTGCGGGTGGCGATATTTAATTTTCGGTAATCCATGAAGATTCGCCACCCTGTGACTATACGAGTTGAGTTCAACTCATTATTGTCGTTTTCACAACAGTCATACCTCCCCTTTTTTTGGGACACACTGAGTAGGGCTGACCCAATTAATATCAGAGATGGGGAAAATATTCCCGTATCTAACCATTTAATCACCTCTTTCTTTACAACTTCTTTCATGTTAGGGTTCAGCCTTTGCCGGTGTTACCTGGAATGTCTGTGCCCTTCTTCCAAGAGAATCTTATGCATGGAGAAAGCTGGGCTGATACCCTTTATATCTGCCATGGTCCAACCATTGGCAGTTTTGTTTTCCTTCAGTACCTGCAAGAGCTGCTCTACCTGCACATCTAGCAAACAGGATGAAATAATAACAAGTAACGTAGAATCAGGGCCTAGGAATTCATACCTGAGTTGATCGGGGAGTGGTTTTAGCTCCATTTTGGGTGGTTCCTCTATTGACGGCTTGGCTGGGGGAGTGACCCTTTTTTCCAGCTCGAGGGACTCGAACTGAGGTTCCCTTGACCAAAATCCTTAGCCTTCCAGTGCCATTACCCATTCAGCTAACCCCTCTCCATCCATTTCATCTAAGTTCGTCAAGTATGCCTCTAATAGATCCCCCACAGTTAGGGCCCTATCATCCTCTTACAGAATTATATCAATAGCTTCCACTAGAGAGCAATTTGCATATTCTCTGGGTCTCCTCGTTGATTGTTGAACTTTGAATATGACTTCTTCATCATTAAATCTCATTTTAAGCTCCCTAGTCTCGCAGTCTATAAGTGCTCTCCCAGTGGCTAAAAATGGTCTCCCCAAAATAAAGGGAATCTCTTCATCCACCTGACAGTCTAGAATCAAAAAGTCTGCAGGGAAAACGAACTTCCCTACTTGCACCAGCACATCATCAAGAATACCAGTAGGCCTTTTTACAGTGCGATCAGCCATCTGGAGTAACATAGAAGTGGGTCTGGCCCTACCGATGCCGAATTTGGTGTATATGGCCAGCGGCATCAAATTTATGCTGGCCCCCAAATCACATAATGCCTTTGCAAATGCATAACTCCCTATAGTACAGGGAATAGTAAAGCTACCTAGATTGGACATCTTTTGGGCTATCGGTTTTGCCACCACTGCACTGCAGGTTTATGTCAGAGTTACGGTGGATAGATCCTGAAAATCAAACTTCTTTGACATTAAATCTTTCATCATCTTAGCATAACCGGGCATCTCCCTCAATGAATCCATCAATGGAATATTCAACTGGATTTGGCGCAGCATTTTCATAAACTTTTTGTATTGATCTGCCTTCTTTTGCTTGACCAGTCTCTAAGGAAAGGGTGCATGAATCATCCATTGGGCACCACCTGCTGGTTCCTTTTTGCTAGGAGTGTCTGGCATAAGAGGTGCCACCTGGTCTGCCACTTGCTCGATCTCCTTTTCTTTACCTTTACCCTCCTGACTCTGCTCAACTACTACGTCAGTGAGTTCTGCTAGCTGTTTTTCCTCTAATAGCTCTGGGGTAGCTGGTGTAGTGTTCTTGCTGGCCTGTGCAATTTCCTGCTCTCGATCTAGATCTCTACCATTCCTTACACTGACTTCCATTAGCTGATTCGGGTTTTGCTCCTTGGGATTAACGTTGGTGTCTGCAAGTAAAGTTCCTGGAGGGTGGTTATTCAATGCCATAGATAGCTGACCCAGTTGTGTTTTGATATTTTTGATAGTTGAATAATGGACTGTCAATTTTTCATGCACTTTGTTATTTGTCCCAATAATTTGTTGGAGCATACCTCTAATTTCCACCATGTTGTTGTCCTGCTGCTGAAGTGGTGGTTGATAAACCAATTGTTGCTGATTCTGCTGTGGATAACCCTGTGGTCTTTGATAGGGTACGGGCACTAATTTATTTTGAGGGTGCATACCCCCAGTCTGCTACATATTAGGCCTGTACTGCTGATTCTGTTGTGGTCTCCACTGTTATGCTCCTTGTTTCTAGCCCCCATAGTTGTTGACATAATTCATATCTTCCCGGACCCCTTGGTTTTCACCTTCCCCGCTCCACGAACAAATGTATGACTGATTAATAGATGGTGTACACAACCCTCCATTCTTTGTATCAACAGTGTGCACCTGTTTTGTACCCATCTCATCAATTTTCTTTATCAATAAGCTCATCTGGGTTAAAAGTGTGGCCATGTTTTCTTCCTGGGTATTATTGGGATCCAATGGAACAGAATGTAGTACGGGTGCCAGTGTTGCACCTCTGGTCATCCACCCCGCATTTTGTGACATCTTGTCTAATAGAACCTTGCACTCGGTGAATGTTTTGCTTAAGAATGCACCTCCAGCTGAAGTGTCTACATTAGCCTTCTGGTTGTCAGTTAGACCCATGTAAAATCGCTGGCCAAGCATCTGATCAGGAATACCATGATGAGGACACTTGAGAATCATCCCCTTGAATCTCTCCCAAGTTTCCTGCAATGACTCTGTGGCATGCTGCCTGTAATGCAATATATCATCAATTTGTTGTACAGTCTTGTTAGGTGGGTAGAACTTGTTCAAGAACTGCTTGACTAATTCCTCCCAAGTGGTAATAGAGTTGATTGGGAGTGAATCTAGCCAAGTCTGAGCTTCCCCGGTTACTGAGAATGGAAATATAAGCAACTTGATAGCTTCAGGAGTCACGTTTGGCTACCTTTGGGTCATACAAATTGACAGAAAATTTTTCAAGTGTTGTTGTTGGTCTTCAATGCTTGACCCGGAGAACAATCCTTTATTCTGCAGCAGATGCAGCATATTGTTGGTGATTTGGAATGTCTCCGCTTGAATTGCAGGCATAGCTATGGCAGTGGCCAGATTGTCAGCTGTAGGCTGTGCCCAGTCATAAAGTGCAGCTTCTGGCACAAGAGGTGCCACTCCCCTAACTTCCAAGTTAACTTGCTCATTCCCGTTGTTTCCGTTGCGTTATTCACGTCACCCATGTCAATTTCGAGTTGATTTTTTGGTTGAGTTTGTTGAAGTCCTTCGTTGGCATGGTTCAATGCCCTGAATATTTTCTCGGGGTCTGAAAGTCCTTCTATTTGTTCTACAGTCCTCGAAGAATTTCTAGGCATACACCTGTTTTTCACAAGATTTCAACCGTTAGAATTTCAATGTAAAGATTGGTGAAGAGAAAACGGATTACTATTGGGATCTTTGTGTTTCTTTCAATTGTAATTGATAACACCGTTAATTCCCCGGCAACGGTGCCAAAATTTGATCACGCTCAACTGAGTCTCGCAAAAGACTATACGGGCGTTGCAAATATAATCTGAGTATTGTAGCCCAGAGTCGAACCACAGAGAATTAGCCCACCAATTACCACTGTCAGATTTACTCAATTCCCATAACCTGTTTACTCAAACTTTCGGATTCACACTTGTTGATTCTCTAACAGCTAATACTAAAACTAATAAATACTGAAAAGTAAATTCGCTTAATGTGTAAACAGTATAAAGAATAACTAAGGTATTGATTTCCCCCGTTGGTCTTTTCCTTGGTTGTATATGTCTTATAATTCGGATTTATCTATCTCTAACAATCATGAACTCTCAATTTATCATCATTCTTTCTCAAGAAATTATAATAATCTACTAAACGCACTCTCTCAAGTTACGTTAGCTAGTTTTCACAATACAGTTCACTTAGATTGCACCCGGGATTTTGTTCTCTCTAATCGAACCCCTAAACCCTCGGTTATGACTCTCGTCTATACTCCGGGAGTGATGTTTTTCATACAATCTCCTAAATATGCACTCTCTCTCAAGAAGATACACAATAAATAGGAACGGATAATTGAGGGCCCTTTCAACTATTCCACAATCAAAACGTATATGAACAATTAGAGATTAAACAACAAAACCTAATTAAATTGATAAAGCAACCAAGTAATTCCCAACGGGTTCCATCAAAATCTTAGATTAAGAATTTAGCTACTCATGATAATGGGTAAATCAACAAAAATAGAATTCATTATAAAAATCAAAAGAAAAGAAGAAAGATGTTTTGAGAAATCTCTCACAATAGTTTTTCCTTGCCAAAGTACTCTAAAATACAATACCCGCCTCCTTTTGGGCGAAGTCTAATGTTTTTAAATAGGGTTTTGGTCTAAAAATCCCATTTTTACACTTTGACCCCTGAAGTTTCGTCGCCTGTCACGGTTCTGCCGCGATCGCGGTAGAACCGCGACCAATCAACCTCTCTGATTCTCTGAGATTCCACATCATCCTTCCACCGCGGTTCTGTCGCGGTCGCGGTAGAACCTTGGCCAAACAGTGCCTCTAAATCCTAAGGGCTGGTATGACGTGACTTTAATGAGAATTTGCATATTTGGCCTCTTTTCTCAAATATTGACTCCAAAATTGCTCCTTAGCCTTCCTTATCCATTTATCACCTACAAATCATAAAAAACACTAATAAGAGAATTTTTGTTGTCATGTTTATCATCAAGAAAACATAAGAAGGTGATTATTTAAGGCGTGATTATAGTCAAATTCACCTATTATCAGTGCCACTGTCTCAAATTCATTCAATCTTCTCTTGTGAGCCACTATATCCTTTATGTACTTAGCAGACTTTGAAATTTCAAGCAGTACATCAACAAGTGGAATATTTAATTGAACCTAGCTCAACATGGAGAGAAATTTGTTGAACATGCGATCATCATTCTTTTTCTGCAATCTCTGTGGGAAAGGTGGTGGTGGCCTTGTAGCCTCCACTGGCTCTGGAATTGCATCAGTATTCTTTGACTTATGAGTTTCCTTAGGTATCAACTCCCCCTCGGGTGTGCCTTTGTCTTTTCTTTTCTTTGGCACTTCCTCCAGCTCTCTCTCATTTCTGAGTGTAACTGCATTCACTTTAGGATTCTTTTCTGTATCACTGGGGAGAGCGCCTGCAGGTCTGGTGTTCTGATTCGTTGCCAACTGCTCCATCTGCCTTTCAAGATTTCTAAAATCAGTTGTGAGCTGCTGATTGTCAAGAAACAACTTCTTTAGCAAATAATTTGTACTCTCTTTCATTTGTTAGGGTGGCTTCTGAGGTGGATTGAAATTCCCTTGGGGTCTATAGGTTTTTTGATTCTGTTGATTTCCACCCCATGAGAAGTTGGGATGATTCCTCCAATTTGGATTGTAAGAATTCCCATATTGTGAATGCTAATTCGGTGGACCTCTGTTGTGTTGCCCCACATAGTATATGGATTTAGGATTCATAGGGCACATGTCGCTCATATAATTGTCATTACATAATTCGCAAAAAATAGCCATTTTGTGTACATGTTGCATTGGTTGTGGTTGCTGCATTGTCATCCTAGTCATCTGATTAGCCAACTTTACAATATCGGCTCCCATGGCTGTCAAGTCATCGAGCTCAAGTACTCCAGCTGATTTTTGCTTAATTTCCTTTCGTGAATCACCCTCACCTTTCCAATTTTGATTATTAGCAGTGAAGTTATTTAGTAGGATTCAGATTTCACTGTACGGTTTGGCCATGAAACTACCCCCACAAGATGAAGCAAGATTCATCTTTAAAGCATCATCTAACCCATCCACTAATGTGTGACCTAATACCTCGTCAGTTTGGAAATGATGTGCACAGTCTTTGAGCATCTTCTTGTACCTATTCCATGCTTGATGAAGTGTCTCTCCATCTCGTTGTTCGAACCCAAGAATTTGGCTCCTCAATACCTTTGTTTTCTTAGTGGGGAAAACTTGATTAGGAATTTCCTTGATAGATCATCCCAAGGGCGGATTGAGTTTGCGGGCTTCTTCTGCAACCACTCCTTATCATCCCCAAGCATTGAAAAGGGGAAAAGTGTCAGCTTGACATAGACCTTAAAAACATTCGGATAATTATAAGTGTTCGTAATTTCCAAAAAATTCTGAATGTGCCTTTGCGGGTCTTCATGAGATAGACCCACATATTTCCTTGTGGACTGGATCAGCTTCACCATGTACTGTTTGAGTTCAAAGTGCCTTGTGAAATCAGGCTTCACAATAGCCTGAGTCATGTTAGCAAGATTGGGACTTGTGGCTTCAATCACCGCACGTTCCTCATTCCCTGCCATCTCTATTGGATTTGGTTGGACTATTACGTCCAACTCTCCTTCAATTATGGTTCTTGCATCTAATTCCCTCCTCACTCTGTGAAGTGTTCTTTCAATTTCAGGATCAAGGGGAAGTAGATTGTTTGCGCTTCGGCTCCTCCGCATTCAGAAGAAAAGCATGTGCTCGCACAGACCAGGTAAACTAAAAATTAAAGCTTGAACAAATAATCAATAAAAGCTTAACTCAGTCAAGTAGCTAATTTCTAATTCCCCGACGACATCGCCAAAAACTTGTTGCTACCAAACGCACACGCAAGTATACGTGATCGTCAAGTAATAAAGTAGTGAGTAGAGTATCGTTCCCACAAAGACTTGTGATTAACTTTTGACCGATTCAAACTCAATTAAATTATTGAGTTCCAAGAGATTTCTTACAAAATATAGTTGTCTCTAATTTACTACCTAAAAATATCAATTACCAAAATAACTGGAATAATCAACTAAACACACAGCAATTTTGAATAACAATCAATAGGGAAGAATATTCCAGGGTCACGGGTTAGGTAACAGTGATGTTGCGTTCTTGGCTTAAAATAACTAATTGATTTATCTGGATTATTGATTGACAGGGTTGATAATGCTCATAAGGATCTTTCAACTCCTTACTCGCCTATTCAAATTAACTTAATGCCTATATGTCTATGGAATTAAGATTAACAAGAATGTGTTTACATTTCCTGTATTTGAACCAAGCAAGGCAATTAGGTATATGTCTATCTTAATTGCGAATCCGTCTCCCGATGCCCAGGTTCAAGAACTTTCTCTATTTAATTCTATATGCAATCCAAAGTTCCCACTTTCGAGTTCAACTCTAGATTCGTAGATAGTATTTCACTTTTAGCTACTCAGCAAAATATTTGAGAACAAAACTAAATAAACAACCCAATATGATTAAACCAACTTTGTTAAATTAAACACTGAATGACAACAATCATGTTTCACCCATGACCCTAGAACAATGTGTTTTAGCTACTCATAGCATGGTTCATCTCAATAATGTTTAATTTCATTCAAAACGTAAAAACAAGAAGAAGAAAAGAAGAACTTGATGTTGGATTTTCCTCATTGCCTTTTGCCTCTATATTTCTTGCACTAAACTATAAAACCTTGATATCCTACTCCTTGGGCGACCTTGACTTTATATAGGTTAAGTGAATTTTCCTCCAAGTTTCCAATTTTGCCCATAACAGACCTTTTTCAGAATTGGGACTAGCGAGAACGCGCTAATATTTGCGCTAAGGTTCATGCTAGTCGCCTGACATTCTACCTCCCACTTCATAACTAGCTCGATCGCGCGAGATCTCGTGCTAGTTCAGGCTATTTTTCCTTCAATTCATTGTCTCGTCTTTACGCGCACTCAGTCCGAGGGGTCTTTCTTACTCTAATGCAACTCTAAAGGTGTATGAATTTTTTGAGACACAACTAAGGAAATTGTATCATTTTGAAGTCAGCAGCCCCGACGATCATCAAGTTGTCCCCGGTGTTGAGAAAATCATCATTAGTGATTATCCAGTGCTAAAAAAATGATGGATATCAAGTTGAGTACACTATTGAATATATACCTATCAACGATTATTTTAGTTGCAGCTGTAAATGGTTTGAGTCTAGAGGGATACTTTGTTTCTATATACTCAAGATCTTGTCATACAAGAAGATTAATAAAATTGATAAAAGTTATATATTCTAAAGGTGGAGAAGCGATGTTATCAGGCTACACTTGAATCGGTTCCATCATGTTGGTTACCCAAATATGACTTATGAGTATAAGACATACAGGAGAATGTTGAAGTATTTTGACATGGCTTGTGATATAGTGCCGGGCACTAGCGTGGAGGTTCAATATATTAAGCATAATTTGAAGAAGATGGTGTCATAATCCATCAAAGGTTGTGATGGCGTCGGACACCTCGATCAAGCAAGCCAACATTGAGTAATTAATTAAACTCTCATTTTAATATTTCAGGAACCATAATTTCCTTTAATTCAACTAGTAAAAGGGTAACCATCACTAAATAAATAAAAATGTTTACAACTTTTTTTATTATATATCCCATAATCATCTCAGAACCCGGTGTCACAAGTGCATGAGCAATCACTAGAAAATCAAATGAAGTACAATAACTGTCTGGAATACAGATTTGGACAGGAAGTAAATACAATACACTGAAAGAGACTATGTTCGTTGCGGGTTGCCTCGAGAAATACAGCTCACCTAAGTCTTTGTATCACCCATGCTGCTACGCCCATTAGGCCGTTAGAGGTACATCTGCCTGTGCAACAAAAATGTACAACAAGTGTAGCATGAGTACAAAAATAATGTGTACTAAGTAAGTCTCCCGTCTAATCTCGAAGAAGTAGAGGCGAGAGGTTGACTTCGACACTTACTAGTTCCAATGATAATATAATAATAATTTAATAAATCGAGAATTTTCATAAAAATGACGGTAACTCAAATAGCACAAGGCAAGTAAACAATTCTTTCATTTATAGGAAATTCCCAAATTTATTTTCATCATTTATACATTTATCTCAGGCCAGGGAGAAATAAGTATTAACATCTATGAATTTCAAGGCAAGCAATACAAGCATGCGCAAATCATGCCGAGGTCGTATGACACGATCCAACACAATATTTAAATTGTGCACTGTCAGAGGGTCAAATGACGCGAACCATAGATGCATCTATTACCCCACTAGCGAATCATACATGCGACGCAGTCAAATATAAATAAACACATCAAACAGTCAATCAAGAATTCATCAGCGAAACAACTACCCAAACAAATGGCAACTTCTCTTTAACGGTCAAGAAAATGATGTTTAATCTCTTTAGAAATTCATTTACCAATTTGATATGATTTAAGAAATTTAAATTGTCAATTGACATCGATAGCATTGAAATGCACTTCAACCCAAATTTATGAAATTCTTCTATAATGCCAACTTCCATAATAGGCGCTAAAATACTCGCGGGTCATCCAAAACTTGATCCGAACATACGCCCAAGTCCGAAATCATCATAAAAACCTACTAGAACCTTCAAATCCCGATTCCGAGGTCGTTTACTCAAAAATCAACTCTTAGTCAATTCTTCTAACTTAAGATTTCCGAAATGAGAATTCTTTTTCCAAATCAACTCCGAACATCCCGAAATTTAATGTCGGCCATGCGTACGAGTTATAATACCTGAAATAAAGCTGCTTGTGAACTCAAACAGCCGAACGACACGCTAGAGCTCAAAACGACCAGTCGGGTCGTCAAATTATCTCCCACTTAAACATATGTTCATCCTCGAACGTTCTTAGAACTGCGCTGGCGTTGTTCGAAATCACTATTTAACATATCGTGCACCTACACGTACTACCACAAATCAGTTAAGCATATTAGCTCGATCAAATTTAAAGATATTCTCCTTTATCCCAGCAAATAAACGTAGAGCCCAATTCCAACATCAAAAATTCTCTCCAAGCCTACTTCCAACATACGAACACCGTATCAATCACCACACGATGCATCGATACCTGATTTTATACATTCTCAGAATTTGCACTATGCACTACATAACTCACATGACCATAATAATATACTCTGATAACAATAGCCGAAATACCCCAAATTTGATGCTCCCAATGCACCTCTTGACATATATAAGTTTGGTCCCAACTATTGCAATACCGGCACGACAGAAGAGATGTTTAGAAACTCATATCCAACTTCCTAGTCAACAAATCATTGAGTCTATGCTCTTGACAAGAATCATTACCTCAATCTGAACCAAATAATGATCGTTGCTCTTTAATATACTTCATATAACCTGATTGCACCGATCCTAGATCCAATAATCTCGTCTCACCCAATATGAACTGCTTAGGAAATAAGCCACCCCGGACATGATCAAAAGTCTCATATGATGCCATAACGTGCCAATAGGCTACAAACTTGAATATGATACATGAAGAAAACAAACTCTGGAATGGACTACTCAACTCACGCAACTAATATGAGATTTCCTCAGAAAATGGGGAAACAAAACACACAAAAGATAAAATAATAAAATTGTATTCAACATCACACTATTGCGGCATGCAACCCGATCCAAATAACAACCCATGGCGGCATGCGAACCGATCCAAACATAAAATTCACATAAGGAGATACACACTGAGATAAATTGATAATTTCTACAAAATACCGAATATCGGTCATAAGCACACCAAGTTCACAATACCATCCCTGGGGTGACAGATAGCGCTATAAGCTACAAAAACTCAAGCACAACTGTGGTGCGATATATGAGCTGAATCTCAAGAGCCATCCCGCTCACATAAAACCATCGCTACAAGGAACCTCAACACATAAGAAATTTGTCAAGCCATTTCACAACTCACACGGCACAATAAGGCATTACATGAAATAGCTTGAAATAACTGACAACGAAATAACACCGAACGTCCGAATACTCCTCCAAAAGGAGCACATTGCTGAAATGAACACATCTGCTCTGATATAGAGCCCACCTTCATATTTAAATCCATCCATAGACTTCAAGTCGATTCTGTTCGTACCGAAATAGGCTAATAAACTTCCCTAGGTCTATAATAACCCCATTTTTCTCATAACACACAAGAACAACCATTGTAGTCGGAGCAATATTCCACAGTCCACAACCCAATAAATTGAGTGCTATCCAGGCATAAATTCTAAAATTAGTGATGTCGAGCCCCCTTTTTCCCTCTTTGAATCGGGAGATCGGGTTTATGACATTTTGGGTATATGACAACTCATTCCTTTTGGGAGCTAGGTTTTGCATTTGCAGAGTCGCCACATAATGGTTTAGCTGTATTAGGACACCTACAAGGTTCATTTTTTTAGTTTTTTTGATAACCTGAGTTAGGACAATGGCTTGAAATTATCCTAAGGGGAAGGTGTTAGGCAGCCTTCAGGATCCACTAGTGTGGTTCTCGACTAGATAGTTCTTTATGAAATTGGTGTAATTAAAATGTAAACATATAACACTCAATAAGAAGGGATTTTATTACGCGGATGCTTGAGAGTAAACCAGAGTTTGAAAAAGCAAACGTTAAAAGACTGATTTTGAAAAAAGTTACAATTATGTACAATATTTAAAGGAAAAGAAGGAGGAGGGGGAAGTCCTAGGTTTATTTGTAATATGGATCACATCAATGCGATACCCGATAATCACTCTTAAAAATAGGGGCTACACATGGTATTAGCACAACGGTCATCATATCCATATCTACCCTTCCCACCCCGTTAAGGTACTAAACCGCGGATTGGTCTCGATCACTATTGCATGCTATTACCCGTCCTATTCCTATTAGTCCCGGAGGCACTTAGGACTAATATTCCTAAAAGGGAGGGATATTAGGCTGACTTTGAAGTTTCAAAGGTGAAAAAGCTAAGGCAACATACAAAACACATAGGACTGCACATTGAAACAGGGGGTGCGCATCACAATGAAGGCTCATATATACCTCCTCAAGCAAAGTAATCAAATAGCATGACTCAAACATTAATCAAGGTCTAAATCTAAAAAATACTAAGGCAAGGGGATTATAAGTTGTTGAAGCAGACCAATTTATTACGGAACTCAAATAAGAAGTCTGAATTAGGCCTACCTGCTGGTTGTAGAAACGGGCTCAGTTTTATTTGTTGTTATTACCTAAGACTTGCCTAAGCGTTTGGGTGAGATCTTATAAACATGGTATCTATTACTGATTCAGAGTATGGCTAAGCAGTAACAACTTAAAAACCAACGGTTTGAGATCCTATAGGCATGCTTGCTAAACCATGTCAATGAAAGGAGATTAGGTTGTTTTCAAAAAGAAACTAGTTCAAAACAGTATGAATTTGGCTGATTTTAAGCTAAACTGATTTTAGATTCTATAGACGATGATATCTAGTATTGCTGATTTTAATTCCTATAGACATGATACCTAGTATTGCTGATTTGAATTCCTATAGACATGATATCTAATTGGTAACAAACGCGCAGAATTTTAAACAAGTCCATAGGCAGGTTATCTAAATGTAGAGTCAAACATGCAGAATTTATTAGAGGATAGATCCTATAGACATGGTGTCTAAATGTAAAAGTTAAACATGCAAAATTTAAAGTAAGTCCTATAGTCATGGTGTCTAGATGCAGAGTTGAACATGCAGAATTTAAAGTAAGTCCTATAGACATGGTGTCTAAATGCAGAATTGAACATACAGAATTTAAAACCAGTCCTATAGGTATGTTTTCTACCCTTTATGCATAATTAACCATCCCTTTTTCAATAGCCAACCTCGAGTGTTTATTACAAATTATACAAACCAAAAATACTGAATTACATCAAAATATAAAACAAAAGATGTTACAACCAGAGGAAGCCTAATTCTTGACTTCCTCTCTGAGTAACTGAGTTAGGGAATAAACCACCTCAAATGCCATTTGTTTCAAAGCCTTTCTCAGATCTGGGTGTGTCAGAGTTACCCAATGGTCTCAAAGGACCCCGGGCAGTGCTTACACATAAGTTGGCAGAACCATATAGAGATGAGTGCAGTGTCGAAGGGCCAGCCCTTATGTGTCCAAGTTTAGATGGAGCTCATGGTTCCCAAGGCAAGGCTCACACAAGAGGGGCAGAACTTAAGTCTAAGAATATGGTGGAAGTGCAGGAATTGAGATTTAAAACTGAGTGCAGAATAGAGAGGGGTAGAATGATGGGAAAACAGTAGTAGTAAAGCACAAAATTAATATTTTCATACAAAGGGGGTCAGGGTTTGGGAATACATTGCAAGGAGCATGTGCCCTTAGGCATGGATAAGGCTTGGGTATGCACAACAATATACGGTGTTGGCATGCCCATAAACCAATCAGAGAACACAACACATAGAGGGGATATGGAGGTTATAACCCCAGGAGGGTTAGGTTTGGGTCATGTACAACAATGTCTAATGCTAACATACCCCAAACCAACCAAGGAATACCAAACATATACGGGGTATGGGGGTTTAGGATTCATAAGTCATAATAAGTGACTGACAGAGTTCATACATAAGAAAGCATCAATTCAGAAAAGGAAAGGGCAGATTACAGCATGCTTAATAATTAAATAAACACAAGCAGGAAATAAGCAATGGTGAAGGATTGATTAAAGAAACATATTGTTGTTGATGCTGCAAATTAGTTAGAGCATACCAGTGAAGATGCAGATGTAGAAAGAAAAGTAAGCAAGCTTCTCACAGCCTAGCCTTTGCTTTCAGCCGGCTAGGTAAGACAGCAACACAAGTAGCAATAGAGAAAAGAGAGAGAGTTTTAGTGGAATGTGTGTTCTAAACTCAAGTATTTTATTCCTTATGTTCGTGTGTTTGAAAGAAAAGGGATGCAGTGTATTTATAGTCTTTTGAAAACGTGTGACAAATAAGGTAATAAGTAAAGTTTCAATACAAATATGGAAACAATCAACAATTAGAATGAATTAACCAAGTGATTCCCCTTTAATTAGAAATCACTTGTTTAATAGGAATGAGCGATTCAAAATAAGGAAAGAAAATCAGTTGGTAGGTAGACTGATTATTGCCATAAAAGAAGTAGTAAAACATTAAGTAAGCAATCGAGTCTAAATACAGAAATATACTTATTTTAGAAGTAGATTCAGGAAGGTAAAATAAGGAAAGGAATCAATTACTTTAACAGACTAGTGAAATTAGAGTTCACAAAAGAAAAGCTTTGAAATTAGTCCCAAGATTTAAGGTCAATCAAAGAAGGAACCTCAGCATATAAATAGAGTGAACAAACACTAGGCATGCGAGGCTAAACCTATTGGCAAAAGAAACATCATAAAATAATAGTACAAGGTTCAGTAGGTAGCAAACATTCAAAGCATAATAATCAAATAGGTCAAGTCACATTGAATCAATAGTGAAGAAAAACAGAGTATCAGAAGCATACAAAGGGTCTCACAATAGCAGATGAGAAAACCTTTTGAAATGTTAGGGTTTCAAGCATAGTCCAATTTTAAAGATAGTAAAAACCCAGAATCAGAGGAATCACATAAAGAAAAGTGATTCTGAAACAAGGAACTTCAAATCAAATCAGGTATTCAAACGAACAGTTTCAAACCCAAAGACACAGGTTTTTCAACAATAGTCAAGCTTAAAAGAAAAAATAAACCGAACAACTACTAGTAAACAGTTTCAGAAACTCGAATGAACCGAAGAGAAATTAGGGTTTCAACAACAATCGAGTTTAAGATGATAAACAAATAAAACAAATAAATACTAGCAAACAATTTCAGAAACTCGAATGAACCCAAAAGAAATTAGGGTTTCCAACATACTAAACTCAGATAGGAGAAGGACATGAGTAAAACATAGTAAAATCAGAAACACGTTAAAATCAGAGAAGATGTTTCAAATAATTTAAAAGAAGAACCTTAATCGAAAAAGATGAAGAGTCGTTCTGAAAGCAAAGTTAAAGAAGCTTTGAGAAGATGCTTAAAAACTCATGGCAAGCATGGATATAAGGTAGATCTTAAAGAAATCACAAAAGCCTTAGAGATTAGGGTTTCAGAAAACCCAAAAGCAAAGAGAAAGGCCTTGAAAGTTACCAATCTAACCAGGAGAGTCAAATGTCTGACTCGAATGGCCATGGCTGGCCGGAGAAAGGTCAGGGATGACTGAAAAAAGGTCATCGAGCAAGAACTAGACCAAATCCCTTCAAAGTCTGGTCATGAGATCACAGAACCAAACACGTAGAAGCCATGAAAGGCTGGTACAGGTTCCAGATAACCTCAAAAGGCCATGGATTAGGGTGGCGGCGGCTAGGTTTCGTGGGTGCTGCAGAGAGTGTTTGAGAGGGAAGGGGTTCTAAGGTGGCAAATTGTGAGAAATGATAGGGTTTTGGGAGTCGTTTGGAATTTATTAAGGCAAGGGTGATTATTGGCCGTTGATTAGAATGATCAACGGTCTAGATTAAAAAGAGCAAGTGGGCGGGATATGAAACTGGGTTAGGGCATTTGCAATTGGGTCAGGGTTCAATTGGGGTCAGAATTGGGTTATAATTGAAATGAAATTGAGCGACTATTTAAATAACCAATTTTTCCTATTTAATTTATAAAAAATAATAAATTATTTTTTGGAAATAAATTAAAGGTACTAAAATGATTTATGACACATAATTAAATATTTAAAAATACTGGAGTTATTTTTTTATGAATATAAACGTAACTAATCCTAAGAAAGACAAATGCTGCAATTATACAATTTTAGCCTTAAAAATACAAGATAATTTTGTAAAATTATGAAAAAAAAAATCCCTTTGCTATATTTTAGCTTACACATAAAAGTTCAACAGGTGAATCACTAAAAATAATAATTTTAGAAATAATTATTGAATATTTATGGATAAAATAGGGGAATAAATTGATTTAAAAAATCTTTAAAATTAAGAAAAAATAATGGAATACTTGGGTACACTTATGTATAAATACATAGGTTATTTTGAAGGTACTTTGCATATAAAATATGTATAGGGAAAATTGGATATCAACATGTGATATTACCACCATATTCATACTTGGTTTAAATTTTTATTCAATCAAGTAACTGCATGTCACACTTATACAATCTTCCCATGAGATACGCTTCAACGATCTCATGCACCAGGTAACAAGTCCGTATTTCCATACCACCGGTCATACAAATGTTGTAAAGTAAATCTAGAATCTGTAACCAGGATGCGAAGTCTACTACATAAACATCGATCACAGGTGACGTTGAAGACAATACCAGCGTATTGTAAACATCTAAATTTCTTTCCTGCTCATCCGAGATCGTGACATCCCTGTCAACACCGAACCGCAACCTTGATCCTTACTTCCAAACTTCATACCGCCCACTCCAACTAACATGCCAATATGCGATAGTGCCAGAATTTTATCATAACTCCTGAACCACTAATATGGTAAACACTTCATTATATAAAACCTTTTTACTTAGCTCATTCTGAGAGAACCGTAGCAACAGACAAGTAAATATTCATAATCATAGAACATGCAAATCTTCAAGTAGTGGTCTAAACCGCCATAATTCTTTTAGGATCTGCCTACCCGTAACAGGTCATAATACTTAAATACATCCAATAAAATCAATCGCGATAGATGTCAAGCCTCATACGTACCGTCACAAGTCACATGCAAAACTTAATCACGCTGAAGGAACTGAACACTGCTACCACTATGCCAATTAAACCATGGCTAACCAGTCCAACCTCTTCCAATTTATCCTTAATTTCCATAGCGATAATAATAACTCCATTCAACACATAACGCACTCAACCCGCACTCATCACGAGTGGCCTTGCAACACAAGACCATGTTGTCTCTAATTCCACGAACCATTTCAACATTCCTTGTGCGCATATTCACATTCTCAACTGATACGCCCATTCTGATAACTCTACTACGAATCCAAAATCATTTTCTCTCTTTCCCCCTAATGTTATACTGCAAGCCGAAGGTATCATAGAACATTCCAAGCCTCTTTTTATAATCCGTTGCAAAAGCTTGATTTTTAACTATACTTTTGGACTGGAAATCCTTAGACACCACACTTTAACATTGAGTTCACTAGGACTGTTATTGAGAGCCACCCACTCTAAATTGGTCCCGAATATAATCAACGCCAAGAATCTTCTAGCACATGAGCACTTTCTCAATGAAACACCCGGCCGAGTTACTTTCCTTGAAACCCGCAGCTATACAAAGCATAAATCCAGAACCTCCCCCAAAGCCTGAACATAATTAAATGAGGCCAACCATAGCACATTTTCATCAAATCCCTTGCCTAAAATTACAAGTTATGTTCTTTTCCCTTAGTTGTAATAACTCGCCAATACATCGATAACCCAATATCTCACAAATAGACGACTACGCAATCCAATCGTAGGCGGTGTGACTCTTCCACTTAGCTTGAATCCACTATTACGCCAATCTAGAGCCTACCAAGATTATTTATCTCTTATTGACATGACCTCGCTCAATCAAACCGCCAAATTCCTCGAAGTCCTTTCGTTAGTATTTTATGAATGCTCTGAATCTCTAGCAGCTTTCGCATATTTGACCTTTTACTGGATTGTCAGTGAAATCCTCCGCAGAAGCTTTGCGAACCACGAGACTACTGACCTGCTTATAGGAGATAAACCACATGTGGAAATCACCTACCTACATCTTCCAACATCACTGCATGGGGTAGTATCACTACGACACCACTAACCCATCCTAGACCCGTGCTCATCCACCAGCTGCATAGGTCAATTCACTAATCGTGGACATCAACTAAATGTGCAATAATATCTTCTTATCTAAAGTCATGTTGTATCGTTCATTATATCAAGAAAATCATTTCCGTCATATCCAATCTCCTGTCATATACCAGCCAACATTTCAAATTGAGCCCGTAGGCCCAATCACCATCCACTAAAATTCCCAAATCATTCCAAACTTCCCTTAAGGTGTGCAGTTATCCTGCTATTGAACCCATATGCTTCTGTGCCACTCCCCCACTTTGGCCAAATCCTCATCTTTAAGTAACTATTCGATTTCCGCTTCTTATACTTAGCTTTCTTAGAAATTCAACCACCACATGATACTTCCCACTTATCCTTTCTCATCCCTTACTGTCTAGTTGTCGCATAATTTAATCCCTTTCTCTGTAGCATTTGAATCAATAGATCACTACTAACTTTAAATCTCCCCGAAGATCATCATTCTTGAACCATCAACACTAGAAACAGTAGTTCAATCCTGAACCACCACGCATCGCGATCTCTAACAGTCGTTTCCCATCATTTCACAATACCCTGCCCCAAAGACGAATTGAAGAAAATCATAACATAGGCAAACTTAACATATTTAATCGAGGACGACGATACCACGTCATAGATGAAAATTCCACTACACTTGAAAACAATGAGTCTCGTTTGAACTGCTCAGATGTCGCATTTGCGACCTCAGCAGGGTTCAAATTTTCGAGCTTTTGGTCGCATTTGCCACCTTGGTAGGGGAGGCCCATGTTCGCAATTGCGATAGGTGTGTCATACTTGCAAACCAGGTGTCGCAAATGCAACATCTGAGGCATGTGCACAGCTATTAATTTTGAGGCTTAGACAATTTAGCTCATTTCCTTCATCCTCTTAGGTAATTTTTGGAGCTTTTGGAAGAGGGTTTTTACCTAGCACTTTGAGCTAAGTAATTTCTACACAACATGAGTTAAATACATAGATTATTAGAAGATTAACATGTGAAAATTAGGGAAAATCAAGGGTTTAGATGAAAAACCTAGAGTTTGATAAAAACAAGATTTAACCACAAATTTGTTAGGGAATAGAGTAAAAATCATATATTCTTGATTCTTAGGTTATGGCTAATAACTTTCTTCAAAAATATCCGAAATCCGGTAATGTGGGCTCGGAGATGAATTTTAGGAACCTTGCATTTAGGGTTGGGAAATTGGTTTAATAATTAGAATATGAACTTTTGTGCATTTATTTGACTAGTTCTTCCCCTATTTGAATAGTTTTGGATCGTTAGGCTCCAATTTGGAGCTTTGAGCGCGTTCTTGAATTGTGATATAGGTTTCGGAGTGAGGTGAGTCTCCTTTCTAACATTGTAAGCTGGAATTGTCCCTATAGGTGAATTAATTGACTATGTGCTGCTAATTGTAAGGGTTACCTACGCACGAGGTGATGAGAGTCTGTGTGTAGGTACTATTATGTCTATGTCGGGGTAATCTATGACCCAAAAGCATGCTTACTTGTAATAAATGAAACCTTATAGATAGTTTATGTTTACTGTGAAAATGGTAATAACAGTTAAATTTGTTGGTGGGACTCTAAAAATACATGATCTATTTTTATGATAGTTGTTGAAGCAGATGATGTTGTATGTATGAAGTTTAGAGATGAAATGCAAGATAAAATAGAGTTGCAGTCAAATCGATGAGCTAGCCAATCGGGGCCTCGGATTGACCGATATGGGGTCTCGAGGTGAATTCATGAGCTCGGGCTCGAGCTATTAAGGGTAATTAGGGAAGGGCTAACATTTGTAAAGTAATCAGCGAAGGCTCTTTATGACCATTGATAAGAAATAAATGAAGAACAAGTATGAACCTAATAAATAAGAGAAACAATATCGAGAGAGTATGATAGAGAGAAAAAAGAGTAAGTTCTTGTATATTTCGTGTGAAGTAGTTGGAGCAACAACTGCCCTTTACAAAATGACAAAGAACCCCTTTATATAGAAGGGAAATCCATGCACAGTATAAAATACATTAATTGTAAATATATGGAGATGGGATGGCTAGACAAGACATCCTGATTCGAGTTTAGGGTAGGCCGGCAAGGCTTTATTAGACTTAGCCATGTGTCTTGGGAACTCCCTGTCTTTACCTTCGCCACAGACAATAATGCCTCTACGCCGGGCGTCGACGATCCTCGAGGGAGAGAACTCAATCACAACTTTATGGCCTCAAGGCTTCGAGATGATCTTTCGGAAGGCCTTAATGACGGGAAATTGGACTCTTTGATTTCACCATGTACAGATAGTCTCCACATTTCCTAGAATGAAATGATGGGAAATGATTTTGACATCCGAACCTTCAGTCTTTCCGTGGCGATGTCATACCGGTGTGCAACCTATAATGTAGGCCTTCACGATAACTGGGACATCCCACGAACTTGTCTTTTCAGCGTCAATCAATGCACTGTCAATTCCCATTCTTCAAAGTGACAGTACCTCCGTCGATTCAATTTTTCCAAAATGCATTGATTGCGCCTGTCGATCCATCTTTCAAATTCATTGATGGTCGTGTTATCACGCCTTATAAATGGGTGAATTCCGAAACTATCTCTTTATCCAAGTGCCTTTCTCTAGTCATTCACCCCTTTCTTGTCACTATATTCATCCATTACTAACCATCATGTTTGGGGTTTACGACTTTAAGGTTGTATGGAAGCATTTTCATCGACTGTGCGGTGGCCTTCTGCCTGATATTCTTCCCCTTCTCCAGCGAGATCATACCATCTTGTTGCTGTTGTTGTTGTTGTTGTTATGCCCGTTACTGCTGTCGTTATTGGCTCGATGTAATGATACAAGGGTAGCCGACTTCTTCCGATCAAGAAGGATGTTTGGACTATACACCGCTTCTCATGAGGGTGCTCGAACTATACTCCGCTTCTCACCCTCATGCTCGTCATCTAGCATGTGCGTCACCTCAACGTAGTGAAACGATATGTTATCCGGGGTTTCATACTCTCAAGACAAGATTTACAGTCCTTACATATCTCAAACCGGACAAAACTCTAACCTGCGATGCCTTTACCTCTCAGCTCGGCCTCCAAATGCTCTGAATCTAACAAAAATCAGTATATTATCATCAATATACACTAAAGGAATGAATTCCACAAGAAAATAATCAAATTATAAAAGTCCCGAATTGGACTCAAACCCGGCCCTCGGCCCACATCTCGAAATCCAATAAAAATTACAAAACTAGAAACTCCTTTCACTCTCGAGTCTAAATATATCAAAACCATCAAAATCGAACCTCGAATGGCCTTTCAAATCCCTAATCAAAACTCTCCAAACTCAAGCCCTGAACCTTTAACTTAACCCCAAATTCCCACTAATTTCATGATTAGGTAGTGGAAAAATCATCACAAACACAAAATGCAAGGCCCAAGTAGCTTACCTCACTGAAATCCCTCGATTACCTCTTGAAACCACTGCTTGGAGCTCCAAAATCATCAAAAAATGGTGGAAGAATGTTTGAAATTCGCGAATGGGAACTTGTATTCTTTCTGCCCAGAACATCCGCATCTGTGGGCCAAATCTCGCACCTACGCAACCGCTTTTGCGGTCCAACAAACCGCACCTGTGGTTTCCACTTAAACGACCAAGACCATATCTGCGCCCAGTCACCGTACCTACGATGCCGCAGATGCGTCCAAATAACCGTATCTGCAGTTCTTCTCCTGATGGCCAAAACTCCGTATCTGCGTCCTCGCACTTGCGGTCCCCAATCCACAGGTGCGGCAATGACAGAAGCAGCAAAATCAGCAGCATCAACACAATGCCAAACTTTTAGTCAACCACCCAAATTAATCCCGAGGCTCTCGGGACCTCAACAAAACATGCCAACAAGACACATATTACCATTCGAACTTATTCCAACCTTCAGAAAACTCAAAACAACGTCAAAACACCAATTTGCCCTCGGATTCAAGCTTATGGATTTCCAAACTTCCGAATTCTGAAAACGATGCAAAAACCTATCAAACCTCACTCGAATGACATAAAAGTTTTCACACACGTCACAAATAATACAACGGACCTACTCCAATTTTCGAAATTCCATTCTCACCTCGATATCATGATTTCCACTACCCACCAGAAAATGCCAAATTTCCAATTTTGCCAATTCAAGCCTAAATCTTCCACAAACCACTGAATTACATTCCGAACATGCTCCAAAGTCTAAAATTATCTGACAAAACTATCCGAACCATCATAATTCACATCCAAGACCTTCTACACATAAGTTAACATCCGGTTGACTTTTTCCAACTTAAGCTTCCAAATAAGAGACTAAGTGTCTTATCCTCTCTAAGACCAATCCGAACACATAACAACCAACAGAATATGAGAAATACAGTTAAACAACACATAAGGAAGTAGGAATACGGGAAGCGAGGATGTAACTCATGAAACGACCGGCCAGGTCATTATATCCTCCCCCTCTAAGTCAAATGTTCGTCCTCGAACGAGTTAAGAAACATACTAGAAGTCTCAAACAGGTGTGGATACCTGCTCCGTATCTCTTACTAAGTGTCCCAAGTAGCCTCCTCCACGGGCTGACCTCTCCAGTGCACTTTCACTGAAGCTATATCGTTTGACCACAACTTTCGGACCTGCCGTTCCAAAATAGCCATGGGCTCCACATCATAAGTCAAAATCACTAGCTAACTGAACCATGCTAAAATAAAAAACATAAGACGGATCGCCAATATACTTTCGGAGCATAGAAACATGAAATACCAAATGGACACTCGACAAGCTAGGTGGCAAAGCTAGCTCATAAGCCACCTCCCCAATCCTCTGAAGCACCTCAAAAAGCCTAATGAATCGCGGACTCAATTTACCCTTCTTCCCAAATCTTATAACACCCTTCATGGGTGAAACCTTCAGTAGAACCTTCTCCCAAACCATGTAAGACACATCACAAACCTTCTTGTCAGCATAACTCTTCTGTCTCGACTGCGCTGCATGAAGCCGCTCCTGAATCACTTTCACCTTGTCCAAAGCATATTGTACAAAGTTTGTACCTAAAAGTCTAGCCTCGTCCGGCTTAAACCAACCTACTGGAGATCTACACCGTCTCCCATATAAAGCTTCATATGAAGCCATCTGAATACTCGAATGCTAACTATTATTATATAAAAAATCTGCGAGCGGTAAAAACTAATCCCATGAACCGCCAAAATCCATGAAACAAACACACAACATGTCCTCCAATATATGAATAGTGCGCTCGGAATGTCCATCCATCTAGGGGTGAAAAGTTGTGCTCATCTCAATCTGAGTACCCAACTCTCACTGCACGACCCTCCAAAACTGCGATGTAAACTGAGTACCTCTATCTGAAATGATGGAAACTGGGACACCATGCATGCGAACAATCTCTCAGCTAACTATTTTGAAGAATATGTAGTACACATAGGAATGAAGTGCGCGGACTTGGTCAGCCGATCCACAATCACCCAGATAGTATCAAACTTACTCAAAGTCCGTGGGAGTCCAACTATGAAATCCATGGTGATTCGCTCCCACTTCCACTCTGCAATATCCATATGGTGAGGCTAGCCACCTGGTCTCTGATGTTCAAATTTCACATGCTTACAATTGAGACACCGAGCTACAAATCCCACTATATCTTTCTTCATTCTTCTCTACCAGTACTGTTGTCTCAAATCCTGATACATCTTCACAGCAGCAGGATGGATGAAATACTGCGAACTATGGGCCTCTTCAAGAATTAGCTCCTGAAGCCCATCTACATTAGGCACACATATCTAGACATGCATCCTCAATACTGAATTATCACCAATAGTCACATCTCTAGCATCGACGTGCTGAAATTTGTCCTTAACGATAAGCAAATAAGGATTATCATACTGGCACTCTCTAATACGATCAAACAAGGAAGACCAACAAACCACACAAGCTAAGACCCGACTGGGCTCCGAAATATCCAACCTCACAAATCTATTGTCGAAGGCCTGAACATCAATTGCAAGAGGTCTCTCCCCAACAGGAATATATGCCAAACTGACCATACTTATTGCCTTCCTACTCAAGGCATCGACCACTACATTGTCCTTCCCCGGATGGTACAAGATAGTAGTATCATAGTCCTTTAGCAGCTCCAACCTTCTCTGTTGCCTCAAATTGAGATCCTTCTGCTTGAACAAGTGCTGGATGCTAGGATGAGCAGTAAACACCTTACAAGACATGGCATAGAGATAGTGCCTCCAAATCTTCAACGCGTGAACAATGGCAACCGACTCAAAATTGTGAACAGGGTAGTTCTTCTCATAGGGCTTCAACTGACGAGAAGCATAATCAATCCCTTTATCCTCCTGCATCAACACACACCTAATACCAACTCAAGAAGCATTACAATATACCGTATAAGAACCTGAAGCTGATGGCAAATCTAACACTGGAGCTGTGGTCAAGGCAGTCTTGAGCTTCTGAAAGCTCACCTCACACTCGTCCCACCACATGAAAGGAGCACCTTTTTGAGTCAGTTTGGTCAAGAGTGATGCTATAGATAAAAATCACTGGACGAACCGATGGTAATAGCCCGCCAACGCAAGAAAGCTACGAATCTCTATGGCTGGGGACGGCCTGGGCCAACTCTAAACTACCTCTATCTTCTTCGGGTCAACCAGAATAACTTCACTAGACACCATGTGCCCCAAGAAAGCTACTGAATTGAGCAAAAACTCACACTTAGAAAACTTTGCATAAAATTTCTCCTCCCTCAATCGCTGTAATACAACTCTCAAATGCTCGCGATTCTCCTCCTAACTATGTGAGTATACCAAAATATGATTAATGAATACAATAACAAACGAGTTGAGATAGGGCTGAAACACACTATTCATCAAATGTAGGAACGCTGCTGGGGCATTGTTTAGCCCAAAAGACATCACAAGGAACTCATAATGACCATATTGGGTTCTAAAATCTATCTTAAGAATATCTGAGTCCCTGATCTTCAAAAGGTGATACCCCGACCCGAGATCAATCATGTAGAACACCCTCGCTCCCTGAAGTTGGTCAAATAAATCATCGATACGAGGCAAAGGATACTTGTTCTTGATTGTGACTTTATTCAACTACCTGTAATCAAAGCATATCCTCATCGTGCCATCCTTCTTCTTCATAAATAGAACAGGCGCACCCCAAGATGACACACTAGGCTGAATAAACCCCTTATTAAGGAGTTCCTAAAGCTACTCTTTTGAATCCGCCGGTGCCATACAATATGGTGGAATAGAAATTGGCTGAGTTCCCGACACCGAATCATTACTAAAATCAATATCCCTGTCCGGTGGCATGCCTGACAGGTCTGCTGGAAACAAATCTGGAAAATTCCTCACTATCGGGACTGAATCAATGGTAGGAGACTTTGTAGTGACATCCCTCACGAAGGCCAAATAAGAAAGACAACCCTTCCCAACCATCTGCTATACCTTCAAAAATAAAATCACTCTACTGGAAACATAATCTGTCGAACCTCGCTACTCAGTCTATGGCACACCCGATATGGCCAACATCGTTGCCTTAGTATGATAGCCCAAAATAGCACGACATAGAGATAACTAATCCATGCCCAATATCACATCAAAAACTACCATACAAAGCAACAGAAGGTCCACTCAGCCTCCAAACCCCCAATAGTCACCACATACAACCGATATACACGATCCACATTAATATTATCACCCACCGGAGTAGATAGATGAACAAATGAAACAAGAAACTCATGGGTCAAATACAAATAATGAGCAAAACACGATGACACATATGAAAAAGTGGAACCAGGGTAAAATAACACAGTGGCATCTATATGGTAGATTGAAACAATACCTGTAATCACAGCTTCTAAAGCAATAGCATCTGGTATGGCTAGGAGTGCTTAGAAATGGGCCTGACCACCACCTGATCGACTTCCCCATCTAGGGAAACCCATAGTTGACTATCCTCCATCCCTAGCTGACTGAGTGTGTGGTGAAGTAACTGGTGCTGAAGTTGATGGCTGACTTCTTCATTGAGGCTGACCCCCATGATGGCGAGGACATTGCCTCCATATATTCCCCAACTCTCCACACTCATAACAACTATCTGGTGTTGGAGATGGGGACTGAAGAGAATCCCTAGCACCGGAATGACTAGCAGAAGAACCTGGCATGGAAGAGCCCTAAACTGGTGGAACACGGGACGAACTCCGTGCAGGAAGGGCACTAAGTGATGAATGGCCCTAATGAGGGCCATGAGAACCATAGCCCGATGATGCCCCACGGTAAAATGGCTGAGATGAATAAGCATGCCTGAATGGACGACCTCTGCCGTGTTGAAATTGACCCCCATGAGGAGAACCACTGAATCCACCCTGACCACGAGGCCTCTTGGCCTCCATCTCAATCCTCTCCTGACTATGAACCATCTCAATCTGTCGAGCTATATCAACAACCTCATCAAAAGTAGCACCAGATACTCTCCCTCTAGTCATAAGCAACTGAAGCTAAGAATCGAGGCCATCTATAAACCTCCTAATCCTCTCTCAGTCTATGGGAATTAACTAGACTGCATAACGAGCCAACTCCGAGAATTGCATCTCATACTAAGTAATAGATCTATCACCCAGAGGAAGCTGCTCGAACTGCCTGTGCAGCTCCTCTTGGCAAGACTCAGGTACAAATTTCTCCAGAAAGAGAACGGAGAACTGCTGCCAAGAAAGGGGCGCTGTGCCAACTGGCCTATTCCTCTTGCAAGCCTCCCACCAACTAAGTGCAGCCCCGGAGAACTAGAGAGTAGTAAATGAGACCCCGCTGGTCTCTAGAATACCTGTGGTCCGAAGCATCCTCTGACACTTATCCAAGAAACCTTGTGCATCCTTACTCTTAGCACTACTAAATGATGGAGGCCAAAATCTACCAAACCTCTCCAATATGCGCTGCTCGTCCTCTAGCATAACAGGAACTACATAGTCCTGAGCAGCTATAACCGGCTAGGCTGGAGGTGCCCCTAGTGTCTGAATTCCCTATACAACCTGCTCAGGTGTGTGAGCGGCGAGAGTCTGGGTGCCTCTCCTAGCATGAGAAGTAGTTGCAGTAGTAGTACATGAGACCGTCTGAGCTAGGCCAGTGCATACTTGGAGAATTTGGGCTAGGGCCTCCTGAAGACTTGGGATAACAATAGGCACAGTCGGTGCCTAAGTTGGTCCTGCTGGAGCATCCACAACTGGGACCTGATCATGAACTGGGGAGGCTAGTGGATCTGCAGGTGCTGCCCTAGCTGCTATGCGGGCTACACCCCTGCTCCTACCACAGCCTCGACCGCATGCCCTGCCTCGTGGCCTCAACTGGTGGTACTGGGGGTCGTCCGTCTTGACCGGTAGCATGTGTCCTCACCATCTATGAGAGAATAGAATAATAGACATTTAGTTAAAAGAATCAACATATTCGCATGACAAGAATTAAAAAATGTGAATTTTTCCTAAAGGTTCTACAACCTCTCGAAGATAAGTACAGACATCTCCTTACTGATCCGCAAGACTCTACTAAACCCGCTCATGACTCGTGAGTCTAAATAACAAGTGAGGAAAATAATATAAGCCCAACATCGGGGTGTCATTAGTGTCACGCCCCAAACTCGAGGGAAACGACCGGCGCTCGACCGAGTATCCCCAGTCAAGTGGACCTGGGTGCCCTTCCTAACCCATGAGCCACCCCTTGTTTTACTTATTCGGTATTCCAAGAACTAGCCACATAAATAAATTTTAGATCACCCTTTTTCAAAACATACATGCATAATAATTAGTGAAATTACCAATTCGTTGTCCCACAAAAGAAAAATGATTATACATAGCTTCTAACCCACATCAACTGTCTACAGAGCCTCTAAAGATACAACAGGATAATACAGTACTTGCCGGTAACAAGGCTTCGGCTATACCTTACACAACAACAAAACAAAACTACAGAAACAAGCGGCCTGAGCCACGCAAGGCCCCGATAGGAATGGGGCTCACCAAAAATTGACGGAAGGCGAAGAGGGAGCTACGATTGGTGGGCTGGAATACCTGCTGCAGATCCACCTACAATCATAACACGAATATAGCGCCCCCGGCAAAAGGGGCGTCAGTACACTTGAATTGTACTGGTATGTATAACAAACCTTGCGCCAAGTAAACTCAAGCCATAGACAAGTAAGTAACAGTAACAGAAACAACAATCAATTCCATAAAGAAAAACAATCAAGCCAAACAAGTTTTACAAACTCTCCCGTTTCCCTTCCACATTTCCACATCAAAAGATTTCATACTTTTGCTCATATTTTCATTTCAACAGTGATTTCGATCACTTTCCACTCTTATTACCTCGGCCACCCTTATTACCTCGGCCACCCTTATCACCACAACCCGCACCTTATTACTTCGTGTTGCAGCGCGCAACCCGATCCCACCGTATATTTTCATTTCACAAACAATCATAACAACAACAATGAACAATGAACAAAGATCACAACACTTCTTAAGGAATAGCAACAATAATTTACAAGTGTTTCCATAACCATCCATACTATTTCCGTCACATTCCACAATTCACACGTGTTTCACATTACAACAATACTTGCCCACGATAAGCAATAGATGTTACTATCTCAATTATTTCAGTTGCATCACTTACAATTTCCTTACGTCATTTGTTCTTCATCTAATACCACATATCATAATCACAACCATGCAAATCACACGAATTTCACAATTTACCCACGTGAATGTCACATACCAAACATTTGA